>JAMKCH010029748.1:0-35066 GCA_023653785.1 Ophioderma brevispina | reverse complement strand
TGTGTGTGGGGTGGGGTGTTTTCCCAAGTGTTGCCTGATTGGGAAATTGAACGTTGAAATTGCCATCAAACTTGCGGCCATATGCAATGGGAAATCCACCTGGCTGGATGCATGACCGTACACCACTGGACCAGATTGGTTGGACCAATGTCCAATCACAGGATGGGTCTCTTGGGCATTGGCATTTGGGCTAAGGCCATGCGTACGCCGCGAGGCAAAAAAACAACTTTTGCCAGCTCGAAGATGGATTCGAAGAAGAAACCTCTCAGAGTTCCTCCCGAATTTGCCACTTATGCCGGAAAGGCATGGCCTATTTGAAATGTATAAGGTGATAAACATGATTCTGTTAGTTGATCTTGAAAATAAGAGGCTTGTTGCATATATTGTTTTATCATTGAACATACTCGATTATTTCAGAAACATGAGGAGTCTGCGAGAGAATGATGCATGACCTGTTGAATGACGGGGGTTCTACATGTTATTGTTAAACATGGTTAATACCACGGAACTTCTCGTATCCAGTGTATCATACCTATTTTACAATCCAAATCGATAAGACTTGCATAGCCCGGGTAAGCCACTAGAGCAATGTAATGAATGTATTAGTGCTAGTGTAGTAAAAGGGGTGTTTAGGCCAGTACTAAAATTTAAAGGCTTGACAACGAGATTTCACATCACTCAGCTCAGGTGTCCCTAAAAAAATCGCAGGAAAGTACTGATTTTTCACCTGATGTAAAGCTTTCCATCAAAAATATCCCCATCTGAAAGGAGTAAGGATTAGCTGAGAAATGTTTCTTTGCCGCCTACAAAAATTTGTGAAATTTCTAATTTAGCTTAAATTAGCCGTAGCTAGGAGCAAATACAAAATTCAGCCTATTTATATAATATATTTACATTGAAATACAAGCAAATCAAAATCACCTTTTTCAATCGTTAAGACATTTTCTATAGCCCAATACAAGGTAAGAAATTATGGAGTGTCTAATCTATATGAAATTACTATTATGACACAATATTGGGTGCTTCAAAAAATCTGCGCGTTGACCTTAGGTGGCAAGCGCATCAAGTGCATGATGCATTGGGATATCATCATTCCATTAAAACAGGTCATGAAAAGGGTAGTTTTTAAATTTGGTCTGCAAACGCGTTAGGCGATCCTGTAGTTGGGTCCACGATCATATAGGATTATAGGGTTAAGGTTCTTACTATTTTATAGTTGAGCACAAGTTCTATCTTAGCATCAAGCCAAGGTTAATTGCTCCCCTAAATGTGTTTTGGATCCAAATCATCTCACTACAACTAGTAGTGAGATGATTTTAGTACAAAAAACAAAAAAAGTAAAATTTTAACTGCTTTTTGCGTCTTTGCACTTTCAACGAACATTGGAGCTAGCAGCCGCTGTCTAGAGTGGCTCTTACCGAGCTTCGACGCTCCTTCCCTTTGAGCATTAGAGCTCGGATGGGCAAATGATGGGTGTACAAATCAATGCGTGATGAAGAGCGCGTATCCCGTGTATTGTACTGCGATACTTGACACGCTAGCCCAACGAGTGCCTTCACGAGTTCCATTTACGCGGCATTACGCGTCGACAAAAACAACTTTGTTCTCCCGCTATTTCGATAGTAGTTATACGCACGGCTATGAGTTTTTAGGACTTTATCAATTCAGAGACGCGAATGGAAAATCCTTATAAAAAAATCAACCAATGAGCGCTCACTTTTCTCAGGAGTTTGGTCCCCGATTCTCGCAAATGGCGGCCATTTCTTTCGCAACGGGCTCTGTGTGTGTCAGTTTTACCCCGTTAATTTCCCTCATAAATCGATACCCTGCCCTCCTTCCAACAAATTAACCTAAAGCGTGTTTTATAGATAACAGATTTTAGCTACGTCCATACGCGTTAGTACGATAAAAACAGGACGCATTTTTGGTGGTTTTTGTCGAAGCCAAAAACAACTGATGAAAAGCGAGTTTTTGCAATTTTCAAAATTGCTTTGCACCTTGTTATTTTACCCCGTAATTTCCCTCAGTAATCGAAGCCCTGCCCTCCTTCCAACGATTTAACCTTGTGGCAAAGCTAATGGGAGCCTTATTAACTTCTCGGCTAGCTGAAATCTGATGGAAAAGTCATTTTTTTTTTTTTTCCTATATGATCGTGGACCCAACTACAGGATCGCCCATGGTTAGGTAATTTACTTTAGGCCAATGGAAGTGATGCTTCTAGTGTCCTGTGGTTGCATGCATGTGTTGGGAGATTTTGAACTGGTGATGACGGTTCTGATGTCATTATTCATTATTTACTGTCATTCACATTGTTTCATTACATGTATCTAAAGGCATGTTGAATGTGCACTACTACCCTTATATTTAATACATAAAACCAAGTTTACAAGTGCCTAATTAACAAAACATGGGTATTTTGCTTTAAAAAGCAAAAAACATTTAAAAAATCAGTTTAAAAATTTTGATGCAAAAGTGCGTGCAACAAAAATCTGGAGGAAATTCATTATTTTGGTATATACTGTGACACCCCACCAAGGAAACATGTGCTTTTTATTTATTTCTATAAATTAAAAAAAAGGTAAACTTTAATATTTTTGCGCAATTAAAAATTTGTTTTTATTTCCGGTTGTTAAGAAAAACAATTTTGCCCAAAATAATGTTAAATATTGCAACAGCAGCAAATCTGAATGCAGTCCAACAGGAATCTAATTCAACTCTATTGGCCTTATTAGTGTAAATTGTATTACTGTTGCTCCTATTCAGAAAAAAATACTTGCTATTGTTGTTGTGATCTGAGAACTTTTTGGCATCAATGCCAATCTGAAAATACAAAGAACCTCGCAGGCACATATCCCATCATTACTCCCAGTTTATGGATCTATATGGTGTCATCCCAGCGAGTCGCTCCATGCGCCATATTGACAGTGTTTACAAAAGCAGTCAATTAGCAAGGATCGTATAAAAGCAGTTACAATGGCGATGCTCTCTCAGGCCATGAGAACGAGTTTCAGATTTGAATGTCCAGACATTTTTCAATTATTAATGATGAGGCTTATTTCATGATTCTTACTAGCGGAGGCCCGCGCTTTGCGCGGGCTCACGACTAGCTGATGTGAACGGGAGCTCACATGAAATGGGGAACAATCACGTCTTCAAAACAGAAGCGATCACTGAAGGGATCAAGGTCCCGTCTGCCCATATTTCGCCATGCATTTTCAGTGCCTAAATCTCAACGGTTTTGATTTTGCTTTGGCTGTGGATCAAAATGGATGGATTCCACCCTTACAGCTGAATTTCATTAGCGCCAAATGATGTCACGGCAAAAGCAGAATTGTACTGGCGAAGCCGTTTACGAATATCGTTATTATCTGAAGTAGATGAAGTGAGAAATCTGCGTAATGGCTCCGGTGGATTTGGTAAAGGGGCCAAGCTGACTTTGCCACCTGTACAACACATCCCTGTCGTTTCCCCTTTGAATTTTAGTGCACCACAGTTTCTGCATTGAAAAGTCATGCTACCGATATCTTTAAGATTCTTAAAGTTCTGTGGATTGTAGTGTAATGTGAGGGTGTGCTGGTGGACATCATGAAGAGACGATTCAGCTGAGGAATCCCCTTCAGATGTTATCTATAAAATCAATTAACAAAATATATAATATTCCGTGCCGTCACCTTTGGTTCTAAAATATTTTTGCGGCTGAAAAAGAACCATTTTCTTGGATACAGAACCTAAGAAAATGGTTCTTTGTAGAACCCTAACACTCTAGGCTAGGGACACTCAAAGGCATGTTAACAAATAACCCTTCAGGGAACACTTGAAAGTAGGACTATGTTAATGTAAAGAACATTGAATTTTTTTCACGAACCCCTTGAAATGTGACGTAGAATAGAAAAGAAAATGATTTGTTTTCACAAAAATATTTTATAAATCGATTTACGGTATCATTAGAAGAGTAAACTTCTAAAAGGAGGTAGCCTAAAAGAGGCCCTGAAATACTTACATTGGCAGCTCCATTCACATCTCTGTATTTTCTCAGATGCTTTGCTTCATATTTTTTGAAATTTTCATGTAGGTTGTGTAACATATTTGTCGCTTTCTTTTTGCCATTGCAACTGGAGTTGATAATACATTGATTCTATACCCTAAGCCCGCACTTCTGTTTTGCTTAATAAGCTCGCATTTTTATTTTGATTGCTAAGCCCGCATTTATGTTTTGATAGCTAGGCCCACAAAAATCGCTGGCGCGTTGCTACAGCGACATGGTGTTGTAACCCATAATGCATTGGGAGTTGCAACATACGCACAACTAGCAGTTACAACGACATGGTGTTTTAACCCATAATGCTTCAGCGACGCGATTCAGCTAGCAACCGACCCGTTTTTCCTGTTATTTCCATAGTAACTGAATAGTTTTGAAAATATGAATGTCCAAACGCAGCATGGCATGGCATACCCAACCAATGTACAAAAAATCAAAACTCGAGATAGAGGCATCTCGGAGAACACTCCCGTACAAGGATGAGAATCTTTCTTTTATTATATGTATTTTTATTGGTTGACTTGCAAGTTCACGGTTTTCCAGAGCTGAAGGATCTATCATATCAACAAGGCCAGGGATAGAAATGCATCATGTTCAGAGTCTGCATGCATGTACTCTTTATTGTTATTGCATAATTGTTCTCTTTTACAGCTGTTTGATGATTTTGAAACTTTTTGTGATGAAGAGCATTTTTTATGCAAATGATTTTTTTTTTAAATAATGAAAATTTTCGGCGGCAGGTTTTGGAGCATGCAGGCGGTGGACGCAAATCTAAAACTTTCATTCCCTTGGCCTTATGGGTCCACGACCATATACAGGGAGGAAAAATTGCCGTCAGATTTAAGCTAGCCAACAAGATTAAATAGCTCCCATTAAGCTTTGCCAACAAGGTTAAATCATTGGAAGGAGAGCAGGGCTTTGATTTATGAGGGAAATTATGGGGTAAAATAACTAAGTGGAGACAATTTTTGAAAAGTGCTAAAAACATCGCTTTTCGTCAAGGTTTTTGGCTCGAAAAACCATCAAAAATGTATCCGTTTTTATCATACTAACCTGTATCGACATAGCTATAAATCCGTTGCTAGCCAACGAGGTTAAGGTGGAATTACCCCTTCAAAAGGCTAAAAATAAAAACTACATATTAAAATTGAGGAAAATAATACCTTTCAATTGCTTTTTGTTTGACAACAATCGGAGCTTCCGTTCAAAAGTTATGGTCAAAAATGTTATTTCTTATGTATTTTATTGTTTTCTCCAACTGCGATATTTAATTTTTTCCACTTTAAAAACTCATCTCAAAAAATAAATTGGCTTTTGATCTCTAATTGCCACAGTTGTGAAAATTCAAGCACTTATTTTCTAATCAATAATAAAGTAAAATAGCATTAATTCTAAAATATACTAAAACTTAACATAGTGGGCAGTCCACTCATTATAATGCGTGCCGGTTCAAAATCTTGAAAATCGGCAAAAGGGTGGGGGCTGACATTTTTCCACTAAAAAGGGTGGACTTGTATAAAGCGTGGAGATGAAATATAAAGGGTGGCCGTAAAATTCCTGTAAACAATTGATTTTTTTTTTTTTTTTTTTTCTTTTCGTCAAGGTTTTTGGCTCGAAAAACCATCAAAAATGTATCCGTTTTTATCATACTAACCTGTATCGACATAGCTATAAATCCGTTGCTAGCCAACGAGGTTAAGGTGGAATTACCCCTTCAAAAGGCTAAAAATAAAAACTACATATTAAAATTGAGGAAAATAATACCTTTCAATTGCTTTTTGTTTGACAACAATCGGAGCTTCCGTTCAAAAGTTATGGTCAAAAATGTTATTTCTTATGTATTTTATTGTTTTCTCAAACTGCGATATTTAATTTTTTCCACTTTAAATACTCATCTCAAAAAATAAATCGGCTTTTGATCTCTAATTGCCACAGTTGTGAAAATTCAAGCACTTATTTTCTAATCAATAATAAAGTAAAATAGCATTAATTCTAAAATATACTAAAACTTAAAAAAAACAGTGTTTCTAGACTAAATTGCTGATATCTCAAAAGTGAATTTCAACGACATGTCATCCTTGTAGCAAGGATTTCTCAAGAGAGATGGGATAAAAAGCAAATTAAAACATTCTTAATGGACTATGCATTGAACTAGAATATTGCCACTAGCCCCAAGGGAACTTGCAATTGGTTTAAGGGGGTCATTGGTCAAGAAAGGGAAAAAAATATTATTTTTGCCAACTGTGCCAAGATTTCGGCAATTTAGTCTAGAAACACTTTTTTTTTTAAAGTTTTAGTATATTTTAGAAATGCTATTTTACTTTAAATATCAACTAGATATTATAAGAGCTTCAATTTTCACAAATAATTGTGGAAATTAGAGATCAAAAACTATTTACTTTTTGAGATATGAGTTTTTAAAGTGGAAAATTTTAAATATTGCAGCTTGAGAAAACAATAAAATACATTTTATAAGAGATTTCAATTTGCAAAGCTACATTTTCGACCATAACTTTTGAACGGAAGCTCCGATTGTTGTCAAACAAAAAGCTATAGAAAGGTATTTTTCCCTCATTTCAATTTGTCCCCCCTGCGGGTTCGGGGTTTAGAATTGGCCCGATGTGTTCCCCTGCATGTCGTAAAAGGCGACTAAATGGGGCCCCCTGCGTTTTTTTTTTTTTTTTTTTTCTCAAGAGAGATGGGATAAAAAGCAAATTAAAACATTCTTAATGGACTATGCATTGAACTAGAATATTGCCACTAGCCCCAAGGGAACTTGCAATTGGTTTAAGGGGGTCATTGGTCAAGAAAGGGAAAAAAATATTATTTTTGCCAACTGTGCCAAGATTTCGGCAATTTAGTCTAGAAACACTTTTTTTAAAGTTTTAGTATATTTTAGAAATGCTATTTTACTTTAAATATCAACTAGATATTATAAGAGCTTCAATTTTCACAAATAATTGTGGAAATTAGAGATCAAAAACTATTTACTTTTTGAGATATGAGTTTTTAAAGTGGAAAATTTTAAATATTGCAGCTTGAGAAAACAATAAAATACATTTTATAAGAGATTTCAATTTGCAAAGCTACATTTTCGACCATAACTTTTGAATGGAAGCTCCGATTGTTGTCAAACAAAAAGCTATAGAAAGGTATTTTTCCCTCATTTCAATTTGTAGATTTTATTTTTAGCCCTCTGAAGGGGTAATTCCACCTTAAATTGTTGGAAGGAGGGCAGGGCTTCGATTTATGAGGGAAATTATGAGGTAAAAACTACAAGGTTTTCAGAACAATCCGCCATTTTGTATCGATGACAAATCAATATTCAATCACATGACGCAAATCTTTATGAGGGAGTAGAGGCGACTACGGAACTGACCAAGGGAACTGAATTGTTTTGATTGAGCATAAATGGAAACGTGTGATGCCAGCGTGGGCTAGCGTATTGAGAATTTCAGTACAATAAACGGGATACGCGTAACACGCGGCATCTTACACACAGTATAAAGTACACATTTGATTTGGAAGAGCAATAAATAGCCTAGCATTGCCCATCCATATCCAGAATACATCAAAGGGAGGAAGGGTGAGGCTTGGTAAGAGCCACTTCGATAGCGGCTGCTAGCTTTAATACCAATTTTCTTTGAAAGTGGATCAAAAACCATGTAAAATCCATGTTTTTGAACAAATTAAGCTTCATGGTTAGTTGATTTCAATCCAAAACACATTTAGGGCGAAAATGTGCTCGGCTGCTAAGCAATTTACACATTTGTTTATAATCGTTACTAACAAGCGAGTACGCATTGCGTGTTGCGACGGGCGTCTTTTGCATGAGATGCTATATATGCAGTACGCAATTAACAGGGTTTTATGTACCTCTTGTGCGTTTTCCAGGGGTCGATTTATGAAATAAAAATTCATATGCACATTTCTGAGTTTTTCCTTGAAAGTGGCTGAAAAACACATAAATTTTGCCATGCACAGGCGAAATTTCACATGCACTGGCCCATTTTACAGCATTTTGCATGTGCTAAAACCCCTTAATCGAGCCCCTGCCAGTTTCTTTATTTGCCACCTGGAAGAAAATTCTTTTGCACATTGTTTTACTACTCCATGATAAGATAAAGACCTGAATGAGATCTTCTGTCGGAAGTAGGTGGTCCGGATCTTTAGGGGCTTCAATATGTCTTGGTATGGAGCTCTCTGATGCCAGCAAAGCAACAATATTAGGGCAGGCACGTGTTAATGATTTCTTTAAACCTTTGGTACAATATGGTCAGATGCCATTGGTCTACTCAAGGGAGGTCTTTACATGTGCTTGTACAAATATACAGGAACATTTCCTTATCCATGTAGTCAAATGATCGCTTGATGACACAGAGTAATCCTGTGAGCTCTAGCATAGTATCAGATCGTGTATTTGCTGAAATTGAAAAAGGATGGACGAACAGGAGTCCAAGATCCTTTTCTTCCTGGATTGCTTGGAGTTCTCATTCAACTTAATCCTCCTTCATTATATTTTTAAGTGCCACCTCAAATTGTTTCCTGATTGACTTGTGCTATAGGCAAAAAAAAAAAGTTTGGTCTCAGAAGAAATGTGAAAAAGCTAATGTAGAAATGCGTTTTTTTTTTTAGAAAAATGCTAATGCGAAATGCGTTGTTTTTTTAATGCATTTTTGGCCCACTTTTTTCAATTTTTCATTTTTTCTAAATTTTTACAAAAAAAAAAATAAAGTGAGTAAAACCTAAAAAAAAATAGCGTCAAAAAAGCAAATTTAAACCTTATGCGCGCGGTCTTCTGAGACACACTTTTTTTTTTTCTTGGCCTTAATATACCACATACCACATTTTACTATGTAGCTGTCACAAAAGAAATGGCCCCGCACTGTCAAAGGAGCGATCGTGAGTAAACAAGGTTAAGTGCGGGTCCAATTGGGCTTTTTGAAACAGGTCATAGCCATAACAACAGCGGTTTAATCTGATGCGCATTCAACTTCCGAGCAAGCTGCGTGAAAAGTAAAATAGGGCCCCACCCATATCGCTCATTAGCTGATCGCGAGGGTATACACAGTCAAGAGAGGGCGTTGTTTGTGACAGCCAACTATAGTAGACAAGATTATGAGCTAAAAACTACAGGAAGCTACACAATGCCCAGTGTCAGAAATCTGCTTGCAGTGACCAGTTACTCAGTTTTTAAATAATAGTCAGGCTGCAGTTTGTCACTACTGCGATAATTTGCCAACTTTGATGTTCAACTTTCATGTGTTCAAGGACATCACAAGGAATCGCTTTCAACTTGTTGCCGAATTTCAGTGTCGTATTTCGTCACCTGGGGGGGGAGGACGACTTTTTCAAAATGGGCCGCCAAATCATAGCAAATCAGAATAAAAGCGGTATTTACCACAAATACCATCTAAAACGGTTAGGCTTCTGCGTTATTTTGGCCAAGTGACCGTTAGAAATGCTTTATAAACAAAACAGTGTGTTCGGAATGATATAGAGGGCGTTTTGTTTTTTCAAAATGGCCGCCAAAAATCATAGAGAATTCTTAAAAAAGCATTTTGTTACAAAATAAAATTCTAATAGGGTCGGGTTTCTGGATATTTTGCGAGTGTATCTTAAAAATTGGGTTCAAATAAAAACAGGTTTGTTCAGGAATAATTAATGGCGGGTTTGTTCCAAAATGGGCCGCCAAAACATAGAAAAATTAATTAAAAAATGTCCTAAAACATAGTATTGATCAAATGCCAGTTTAATAGAGTGAGTTTCTTGATTATTTTAGCCTACTGATTTCCTATTAATATTTAGGACCAAAAGTGCTATTCGCTACCATTACTAGGGGCGCTTTTTCCCAAAGATGCCTAACAAAATAATTAGAAATTACCGAAAAAAGAGCCAAGAGCAACTGGCCCCAATTTATATGGGCTGACTATCTTCTTCAAACTCTAGGGAGCTTTCTTAGCTTTCTGATTATTGCTGGCATCATATGGGGGGATTACAAGTCCCTGAAACTTCTGTGGAAAAAATCTCCGAATGTGACAGGTCTTTCGCAAATGAGCTTTGATTGTGTGATCTACAGGTTTAGCCTGTTTTCCCAAAAGGCCAGATAAATAAACTTCTTAAATGAAAACTCATTGCATAAATAATTCTCCGGTTCAGGCGCTGTTCCATTACTAGGCCAAGTCCCATTGTGGTAAATTTAAAGAATAAGTCAGGGTATACCTAAAAGTGTGTCAAAAACCGGGCGATGCTGATACAACCATTACATTGCGATTGCAGTTAATTTATAGTGGAAGAAGGCCATTCATACAGGACTGTTGCAATTGCCATTAGGGCGAGTCCGCCAAGATATGGAAGACTATTGTAAGTATTTACTCCGAGATATTTTAAATAGCCTTGTAAAAATCTAGTTACAAGAAGATTGAAGAGTAATAGTGGGTTGGTTGGTTTGGTTCGCTCATGTCATGACCTCAGGATGCGGATGCCAGAGATGACGACTTCAGCAATAGAATAGTACAGTGTAATGACTGCCTTAATTTGTGAACACGAGCTATTGGCCTGCATCTTCTTTTTTGCCTTCAACCATCTTGCATAATCACCTTACCCAAGTGGTTTCCACCACCGCATTGATACATGACCATATATCTTAGATTCTTACAATCTCAAGAAGAACACTGGCAGTTGGTCCTCTTCTCGTCCATGGAATGCGAGATACGCCTCCAAACACCACATCCCAAAGGCTGCAATTTTGTTACGGTCTGCTTGGGTGAGGGTCCGTGGCTCACATGGCGTATGTTGGCATTGGAAACTGCCAGAGCTGGATAGACAGAGTTTTGGAAGTTCTAGTAAATTCTCTTGTTCAGCCAGATCTGGGATAGATTGACCATTTCTGATCTTGCCATTGCCATCCGATGCCGGATCTCATGTCCACAGCCACCCTCTTTAGTAACAAGGATCCAAATAAGTTGAATTGATAGACAAACTCCACCTTCTTTACATCAACCAGTAAGGGCTCCGCCCTGCTTTCAGGACCGATAGCTCATCAAAACCCTAGTCTTTACTGACATCGTGGTACAACAATAAGCTGTCAACTTGATTGGCACAAAAGATCAAATCAGCAGAAAAAATAAGTATCCTCAACAGATAAGAACACTTTGTTAAGAAAGCTTTACGCCAAGATGTCATATATCTAAACAGCAGAGAAAGGAGGGAGAGAAGTGGGAAGTGGCCCGGATTTTCGATTTTTTGATGAAACCTGGATACGCGTTTACAATCTCCACTTAAAAGAGAAAGGACAAAATTTGGGTTTATAAAGACGGCAAGACCTAACACGCAGTGGCGTAAATTTCTTTTTGACATTGGAGGGGGGTGAGGGTGAGTGAACATTTCTGAAGGAAACAGGGTTTGCTGAAAAGATTCATTACTAGCACATGTGCGCGCAAAGCGCGCTAAAATTTGCCATTTTGAAGATAGATCGTTAAATGTAATTGTAATTAGAACAAAAAGGGCGCGAAGCGCGCCAGCAAATTTACCATTTCTACTGGTATGTAAAATTTGAGGTTATCGGTCAAAACCATGAACGAGCATCACATGGGAGGGGGATGACTATTGACCATACCCCTTATCAAAATATGGAGGGGATTATATACCCCCCCCCGGGGAGTTTACGCCTATGATCACTGCCCAATGCAGCACCAATACCAAGTTTTCGTATACAATATTTTGATGGATATGATATGTTGCCAACAATTACACCCACAAAGGTTTATAGTACTATTTAAGGGTTTGCCACAGGTCCTCGAATAGAAGCGCCAAAGATGGGAATACCGCAGATTTTTTCTGCATCATGGCAATGCTTCAAAACATAGGTATGCCTGGAAAGATGCCTTGAAAAGACTTTGTTACAGACTTTGTTTTACAGTCCACCACGACCCCATGTGAGTTCTAGCTGTTCCATGACTGGAAAGCTGACCCATGCAGGACTTCGATCTGCTAGCCGAGGCGCTATCGAAGGTGCCATGAATAATTGCCCGAGAGGGATACATAAAAAAGAACGTTGCAGCAGCCTTTAGAGCGTGTGCTTTAGCCCTCTTTGTGTAGTATGTGACATTTAAGGGCAGTGTCAACCTTGAGCTTCCGAGTATCAATTTTGGGTGTACTTTGCAAATATTTGTCTATTGTCTGTAAAAGTAGACATTCTAGAAAAGGAAAATTGACGCTTGAACCCGATGATGGCATCAGATTAATGTAAAACTTCGTATTTTGAGAAAAAATACTAAAACAAGACATGATTTTGCCCCAAAATTTCCAGACAGTCAGAACAAAAGCAGTTGAATTGTCATGATTTCTTATGTTACTTTTTAGAAAAGACAAAATTTGTCAGGGGACGTTTTTTATTTTGAAAATAAGAGCTTACTTTCGAAAGATAAGGAAAATGTCAAAAAAGTGTGATTTTTACCTTTTCCTTTGCAAAAATTCGAGTTATTATTGGAGAATTATCTTTAGTTAGAAATCAAAAATAAAAAGTTTTTCAAAATTGAAAAAACCGTCACTAGAGAAGACCGATTTGCCATCGTAGGGACAGTTAACCAAACCTTTTACTTCGGTACTTTGGAGTTATATTGTCTGAAATTGCCAAATTTGCGAAAAACTTGAACATTGAGAAAATCCGTGTTTAGAAAAAAGTGACTTTTCTGCCCATTTCAAGGCGTCTCTTTCTCAAATAACTTTACCTTTTAACTTCAAAATTGAGTATGTTGATGGCAAGTGATGAAAAACACTTTATTGCACTATTGAATCAAACTCCCTTGTCTTCAACTCCAGAAATCAGAAGGATTGAAATTTCATAGCTCTAAATTGCATTTGTGTACAATTTTTCCAAATATTAGTTTCGTTTTGCCAAGATGCGTTCGCGCAAAAGTACATTAAAACGCGCACGCTCATTACACAGTAAAAACGCCACCGCGCGACGCGATGGTGAGCCTTGCGCCTGACGGCTGAAATGTTGCTTAAATTCCCGCCGTTAAGACCATGTGGTTTTTTGTGACTTTAAATGTCAAATAGCTGTTTTAACTCGGCAAAAAATACAACGTCCGGATTGTCTGCATTGGATAACCCTTTGTTGGTACCCGAGTAGAACCACAGGTTGATGTTAAAATTGGTGCAAAAATCAGGAAATTCTTGTAAAAAACAAAAAGCACTAGGGTGACCACTACCTTTAAGGGTTGACATCCATTTTACAAGAAAGCCCAAAGAATGTACTTGTGCTACGTAAACATCTTTAAGAGTAATTATCTAACATAATCCATGAAAACATATCCTATTAGGTAGTGTTGGGGCAATATTTGGTGAATTGGCCAGAGTCATTTAGAAAACGTGCCCTTCAAGTTATTCGTGAATTGACACCGTTTGATATGAAAACATTGGTAGAGATAACTTCGCTAAACTCATCGAGAAAAACTAAACATAGTAGATATGTTTGTCGTAAACCATATGCTTTTAATTAATGTTCTATGATTTGTGGCCAAGTTAGACATAAACCACCATGAAATCATTCCTGACCAACACCTGTTTTATTTTAAACATTTCTAGAGTTCACTTGGCATTTTGGTGGTAAACAATATGCTTTGAATGAAATTTTCTATGATTGTGGCGGCCCATTTTGAAAAAAGGCCCTCTATCATTCCTGAAAACCTGTTTTGGTTTTTTTAAAACATTTATAGGCAGTTCACGTGACCAAAAATTCCAGAAACTTGACCCATTACATGGTATTGTGGTAAACAATACGCTTTTATTCAATTTTCTATGAATTTGGCGGCCATTTTGAAAAAGCGCCCCAGGTGACGAAATACGACACTGAAAATTCGGCAACAAGTTGAAAGCGATTCCTTGTGATGTCCTTGAACACATGAAAGTTAAAAATCAAAGTTGGCAAAATTATCGCAGTAGTGATAATATAGTGACATCTGCTGCCTGACTATAACTGAAAAGCACCTAAAAGCCTTGTTTCAAATTAATCTTGATGGGAAGTACAAAATTTATGTCTAACAACACATTGTGTTTATATTCCTGTATTGCAGAGAATGATAGAAAGTTTACTAGTCAACAAGCCTCAGGATCCTTTGGATCACTTGATGGAACTCCTCAAGAGAGAAAATGATGATGGTAAGATTAAAGGTGCAACAAGAGATTTCACAAATCGGGTGTCCCTGAAAAAATTGAAAGTACTGATTTTTGCCCTGATGTGAAGCTTTCCATTAAAAATATCCCCATCTGAAAGGATTAAGCTGGGAAATGGTTCTTTGGTACAAAAGTTGTGAAATATCTAATTTTGTATAGGAGCAAATACGAAATTCAACCTATGTTTTATATTGAAATATAAGCAAATCAAAATCACCATTTTTCTCTCTTTTAGACATTCCTGTAGCCAAATACAAGGTAAGAAATCTATTGAGTGTCTAATCTATATGAAATTACTATTATGACATAATATTTGGGTGCCTCAAAATCTCCCGTTGCACCTTTAACACTAACAAGCCCAAAACCCACTGAACTGAGGCTAGAAAATGCACTGAGTCCCAATTCATGCGATTGCGTCATAATAAGAACACACATATGGTACAAAATCGCTGGCTGGGCCAGCGACACCCTCGTGGCTTGCCAACCCTGGTCATGGGACTGGGGCGCCGGGCGGGATTCCTTGGTTCGAATCCCACCAAAGAAGTTCAATCTTCTTTACCTTCTATCTCTTTACTCTTCCTTTCCTCCCAGGAGATGGGCGAGAAATTGTGTTAAGATTGTGTTAGCTATATGCTGTCATGTAGGTTTCAGCAACTGAAAGGTATTTATGATGGCAAAAGAACTAAAGAAAGTTGTCAAGCATATTCCAACAGAGGTAAATGTGTATTACAAGTGAGGTATTGCTGTTTTCTTTGTGTCTCTGTAGTACCTGCCGTCATCATCCATGGGCCGCCCGCAGCAGGCAAGACCAGCATAGCACGTATGGTGTGTGCCAAACTACGTACAGCTTGCATCAGTCAAGATACCCTGCTAGCTGATGATGTGTCGGCACTAGCTGCAAAGGCCAAGGAACACATTGATAAAAATGAAGTAGGTTGTTGTAAAGGTGATCGGTAGTTCATATCAGAGAAAATGAGAAAGAAGGAGATGGTTCAACTGTTACTTCAAAAGATAAACTGTTCATCCGCCTATTCATCTTAATTGCCCTAAATCCGATTGATTGGATCAAAGACCTGCACTACTTGCTGGAGAACATTACATACACCTGTCATTAAATCCCAGAAATATTCCAATTACTCAGTTGTCAACTGGTATTTGCACAGAGACTATACACTATGGTTGTGACCAGTACAGCGAAACATACTCTTCTGCATCACTTACAGATAACTTTGACCCCAAATTTTCAAAGCATTTTGACACTCTGGACACTTTCGGACACAAACAGGTGTGGTTGGGGTGAATTCAAAATGCATTTATCTAATCATTCATCATATCATATTTCACAAGAACTAACCGGATATGTTTAAATTAGGCTAAAATAACAACATCCTTTATTGACCTCAAAACATTAAATCAAGGTTAGCTTACCGAAAAAGGGTTGCTTTTGCTGTTTTCTTTCGTTAAAAAGTCACTGTTTTCCTCAATTATTTTGCCAACGAATAAAATAAATAATTATTGGTCAGAACAAACGTGGAGTTCCTTACCAGCAGAGAACATTTAGCTAGAAAATTAATAAACTGTTTTAGTAGCAGTGTGTCAATTACTTCCTGTTGTGAAACTTTCCCAACTGGCCAAGCTTGAGTCAGATGAACAGATTACTTCAAAGGTCCAATCGAGCGGCCCTTGAAGTTTCCTACACAATGAGCCGGTGAATGAGAGTAATCCTGGGTAATCGGATTTCAAAATCGAGCCATCTCCTTCTTTCTCATCTTCTCTGGTTCATATAAAGAGGAGGTAGAGTGTTCTTCCCACAATGCATTTCTTCCAATACAATTTTGGCACTGGTTGTGACATGAGTTTATAGTGACAAAAAGTACTTAAATGAGCAGGACTCATCCCAATCTTGCAATTTCAGTATTATGCATTATGGGAAGAACACTCTATCTCTTGTTCAAATATGCAGTCTGGTCCTAGTCCAGAAATCGCAGTAAGTATAAAGTATACTGGCCTAAAACTAAGGAGCTTTACTAAAATTATAGTGTGGTGTTTTGTTTTAAAGTAACCAAGTTAGGAATATATGGAGAGAATATATTTAGATTTAGAATAATGTTATAAATAGTTGAGAAATCATTCTTAGACATTGCTCTGCACATGACATAAATAATTTGTCAACAAAAATGATTAGGGTTGATAGAGAGCTATCATCACTCAATAACTGGTCTATGAATTGAGATTTGTAAAGAGGCATTGACTAGGTATTTCTTCTCATGCTCTGCTTGAGATATGTTAAAAAACATTTGGTTTAATGCTATACTTTAAAAGTTGAAGCTGCATGGTGCATTGTAAAATCTTCCATTAAATGTCAGCACTATGAAACTAATGTGACAAATTCATGCAAGCAACCCTTCTTGCCAGGTGATAATAGAAGTAGTAGTAGTAAAACCAAAGTTTTAAATCTGGCCGGATTCATCTCACATTCACAGCAATACTGTTGTGTGAGGATTTATTGGAGGAAAAGATAACTGACCGGATTTCCTGACTTCAATGTGCTGGATGGCCGCCATTAGCTCTCCAGAGCCAAAGCTCTTGTACATAGATCTTCTTTTTAGTTCTTCCAGGGTAACCAGCTACCTTCCTCTTCGGATTTCATTAGAAACCCGATGGGGGTGGTTTAGCCGCCAACAACCCAGCCTTGGGACAGGTAGTACTGGTTATAAGTACCAGGATACCAGTAGCAGACCCTCAACAGAAACCTGACCTGACTACAATACAATTCAGAGGACCTTTGAAAAGATTCGTCAGGATCGATAATAATTGACAGATCTCAAAGTTGATCTTTTCTGATCAAATTAAAAAAACACTTGCTGTGGATGTTTTAGTCAGAAGCTGTAGAAATGATAAAGAGAAGGTACCATCCTGAACAGAGATGAAGGACAATATTTTCCCCCTTTTTTGATGACCTACTGCTAACGGAGAAAAAAATTGTCAGTTAATAAGAACACAACTATGGTACAAAATCGCTGGGCTAGGCCCGCGACACCCTCGGGCTTGCCAACCTGGTCATGGGACAGGGGGCGCAGGCGGGATTCCTTGTTCTCTTTACCTTCTATCTCTTTCTCCTTCCCTCCCAGGAGATGGGCGAGAAATTGTGTTAAGATTGTGTTAGATATATGCTGTCATGTAGGTTTCAGCAACTGAAAGGTATTTATGATGGCAAAAGGAACTAAAGAAAGTTGTCAAGGCTATTCCAACCAGAGTAAGGGGTCTTACAATGAGGTATTGCGTTTCTTGTGTCTCGTAGTACCTGCCGTCATAAAGCCATGGGCCGCCCGCAGCAGGCAAGACCAGCATAGCACGTATGGTGGTGCCAAACTACGTACAGCTTGCATCAGTCAAAGATACCGACTAGCTGATGATGTGTCGGCACTAGACTGCAAAGGCCCAAGGAAACATTGATAAAATTGAAGAGGTGTCTGAAAGGTGATCGGGAGTTCATATCGAAAAATGAGAAGAAGGAGATGGTTCAACTGTTCCTGCAAAAAGATAAAACTGTTTACATCCGACTATTCATCTAAGTGCCCTAAATCCGATTATTGATCAAAGACTGCACACTGCGGGAGCACATTACATACACCTGTCATTAAATACCAGACAAATTCCAATTACTCGGTTTGTCAATGGTATTTGCACAGAGACTATACACTATGGGTTGTGCCCAGGACAGCGGAAACATACTCTCGCATCACTTACAGATAACTTTGACCCCAAATTTTAACACCTTTGACACTCTGGACACTTTCGGCACAAACAGTGTGGTGGGGTGAATTCAAATGCATTTATCTAATTTCATTCATCATATCAATTTCACAGGAACTAACTGGATGTGTTTAAATTAGGCTAAATAACAACATCCTTATTGACCTCAAAACATTAAATCAAGGTAGCTTACCGAAAAAAGGGTTCTTTGCTGTTTTTCTTTTTTTGTTAAAAAGTCATGTTTCCTCAATTATTTTGCTACGAATAAATAAATAATTATTGGTAGAACAAACGTGGCGTTCCTTACCAGCAAAGAACTTTAGCTAGAACATTAATAAAACTGTGCTTAGTAGCAGTGTGTCAATTATTTCCTGTGGTGAAACTTTCCAACTGGCCAAGCTTGAGTCGGATGAACAGATTACTTCAAAGGTCCAATTGAGCGGCCCTTGAAGTCCCAAACAATGACCGGTGAATGAGAGTAATCGTGGGTAATCGGATTTCAAAGTCGAGCCATCTCCTTTTTTCTCTTCTCTGGTTTCATTAAAGAGGAGGTAGGTTTTCTTCCCACAATGCATTTCTTCCAATAAATTATGGCATGGTTGTGAAATGAGTTTATAGTGACAAACAGTAATTAAATGAGACAGGGACTTCATCCCAATCTTGCATTCAGTATTATGCATTATGGGAAGAACACTCTATTCTTGTTAAATATGCAGTCTGGTCCTAGTCCAGAAATTGCAGAAGTAAAAGTAGACTGGCCTAAAACTAAGGAGCTTTACTAAAATTACAGGTTGGTCTTTCCCGGACACGTCACCGCCACGCGCGGCCAGTCCTGCTATCTCTCCCGCGTTTATGGCTGAAATTCTTTACTATTGGGTTAGCATAAAGGACAAGTTGCCCGGAGGGAAAATTTCCCCCGCCTTCCATTTCCAAGCATGATAAGCGCCCCATCGGTACGCCTCTTGACTGAAGCATCTTACCGACATCCTTCCCTTGACTATGGGGCGACTACGCCAGGGACTTCGGCTTACCATGCAGTAACCCCGGGGCCCCCCGTATTAAGAATCTATCAAGAGTGGTGAGCAAACGCAAGCGCACCGCTGTCTTTCACCATTTGTAAGTATTAAACCCCCCCCAACTTAGGGATGAGGGAATCATCTTAGCGCATAAGACGTGCCCAACTACCTACCGACTGCCAGCCACCTTACCAGGAAGGAGTTGAGCATAAGTTTTCAACGCTAGGATGTCAATCCCCGTATAGAAATGATCATGGTCGAGGGGCGCCATGGGGTGGATTCCGAGAGACGTATTCCCGAACCTACCTCTATCTCCTTATCGATAGGCAAGTCCGATCTCAGATAACGATCTATCCAAACACCCAGTACTGATCATGTGTTTCGAGCGTTAGTGAGTTACGTTGGATGATGGGGGAAATGAGGACCCCCACTGCTTGGGCTCTTAATATACATACGATCGGGATGCGTGGAGGAGACAGCGAGTGACCGGCGTTCTCCGCTCCCATACAACCTATCTTTCCCTTCACGCTTTTTCTTTGAGACTAGTAACGCCCTTGTGGGCCAAAAAAAGATAAGTTATACCTTACCATGTATAGGTGTATCAGTCGGGCGATTCCTGTTCTCCCCAAATAGTCTGTCAATACCCCGAACTTGCTCAACCGCAAACATTGTCAGCGGATCCACAGCCCAAATAGATCTTCCCCCGCGGTGTACTTACCCTACCCCTGTGGACTGGTTCTTCATTTTCAGCATAAGCCCGCCTCTATAGCTTTTTATGTTAAGCAGACGGTATTGCAACAGGGGACATCTTCAATTAATCGAGGAACATAAAGTTCTGTTGCATCCCCTCTCCGAAAAAAACGACCTCCATCCAAACACGGCGCTGAATATGAACCAGTTGGGAGAGGTGCGGAAGGCAAGATCGGCCCGCTCCGTTAACATAATGTGATAAACGCTCATGTGAAACTTGATGTGCCACCCTTCTCACGCCCAGTACTACAACGCGTTACGATGTGCCGGCAGCGCGCGAGGACTTAGTTAGCGAACACCACTATCCTTATTGATGGAAACATTTTTGCTCATTCCCCCACACCACCTCTACATGTATGCCATTATGAAACATCACTGGGTGGTAGGGGAAGGGATAGAGCTTAGGAAGGGCGGAAAGGTTCCGGACAACAGGATAAGTAGCGTAAAGTAAATTAAAGCGCCCAGATGCAACGAAAAAACATCGCGTCATTTTCAGGAAGAGCGCCCAGATGCAACGAAAAACTCGACGTCATTTTCCCGGAGACGGCCCAGATGGAACGAAAACATCGCCCATTTTTCCGCGAAAAGACGTCCCAGTGCAACGAGGAACATTGCGTGCGAATGCAATAAAAAACAGGATAATAAATAAATAATAAATAAATAATGGTGCGTACTGGCACATGATCTGCATGAAATTTGTAGCTTATTAGTTCGCACAGTCCGCGCCAGAGTGGCGCTATTAGCTACATCATAGTCGTGCGTTGCGCTATTATGGCACGTCATGCTCCGGTTTACGTCATGAATACGTTTATGCAAATTAAAAAAAATAGCTTAGCGAAAATGGTGTCGCTATCACAACGAAATCTAAATTGTGATATGGGCATTTGTTACACAGTGTCACCGCCTGATGAAAAGCATTGCGCCCTTCTGCGGGCAAACCGTCCGAAATGCAGTGAAAGCATCGCATCATTTCTGGAATGACGGCCCAATGCACGAGGGAACATCGACGTCATTTCCGTAAAGACGGCCCAAATGCAAGAGGAACATCGCGTCATTGTCCGTAAAGACGGGACCCAAATGCAAAACGAGGAATGCGTCATTTCGGTAGACGGCCAGATGGCAATGAGGCCAATGAGATCTTTGCGCGACCAAAAATAGTTGTTGACGCCGAGATGCACCGAAAACATTCCGACCGGTACCCCGTTTTCGTTGGCTCTATCATGCCTCTCGGACGTGTAGGGTTTTAAATGCAACACTATGAAACTAATGTGACAAATTCATGCAAGCACCCTCGGCCCGGTGATAAATAGAAGTAGTAGTAGTAAAACCAAAGTTTTAAACTCCACTCAGCAAAACTGTGTGGCGATAAGATGATATCGGGTTGCGTTTCATTGAAAAATGGCCTCGCGGCGAGACATGGCTACAAATCTAGAGCAGGGTGCGGTCAGAATACGGCTATGTCTCGCTAGCTTTCAGCAATGGTTCCACTTTACTGCGCTAAAACCAATGGAACCGCTGAAGGGAAACTGGGCTAGAAGTGAGCCCAAAGTCCAGGTTAAGTGTTAAATAAGAAATCACAACTGGCATCCATCACAATCCAACTGTGTGAAAAGGCTACAGCTGTAGTTGAAATGCCCCAGTGAGTGCTTCTTAAACCTTTGAGATCTCACAATTGAAAGGAATGCACCAAAGAGTATTAAACATAGCCTAATACTCGCCTGCTCAGGCGCCTTGGATACATAACAGCAAACAATGGATCCTGCAAAATTTGGGAAAATATTACTTTAAAATATATCTAGACTTTCCGATCCTTTGATCACTGGTTCAAAAGTGTTCACTAATGTCAGTGACTGTTTATTATCACTTTAAAAAACAAGTATAAGACAGACCCATGAAAATCGCCACTGGATTTAGGGTGTTTGTCGTTAAAAAAAAAAAATGCTTAACTCACCATGCAACTATTTTGCAGAAGTGCCACACAGCGCTTTGGGTAGATCTTGTCAAGACGAGGCTGCAGTTGTTTGACTGCATCAAGAAGCCGGCTGGGTATGGACGGCTCCAGCAACACGGAAAAGGCGCTGGCATACAGAGTTGGCATACACTAAAACATTTTGGTAAGTTGATGAACTTTAAATTTTGCATCAGGCTAAAAAATGTTAGGTGGCCCTCAAGTAAAACATATTTTGATGTTTAAAATGTCAGACATGTTTAAAATGGCTGGGCAAAATTGGGGTATTTTTGCTAACAATCTTGGCAAAGCAAAAAAAAGTTTCCCTGAGAATCAAAAGTTGTTCAGTAAAAGTTTTAAAAGAATTTTCAAAAGTTTGTAGAGTGTTGGTCACAAAGGGCAATATAAAAATTTTTCGCCTCATCATTAAAAGGAATCCTGCATAGCTATGTCATAATCCTATAATTCCCTACCCCCCCCCCCCAACACACACACCCAAACTATATACCACTGAGGCCAGAATATACACTAAGCCCTTGGGGAGGTTACTGTGTCATATGAATCTCTGGTTGGGCCAACCACACACTGGTGGCTCACCCAGTGAAAAACTACCAAAGTTGCTTTTGGAAATTTTCATCATGCCGAGCACACCGAAACTTCCTGGAACACAGCACTCAAGGCTAGCCACAGAACTTTCATCTTGTGTAAGAGACTGATTGTTAACATTCCAATATATGATCAATTTTTAGGTTGAATAAATAATGTTGCTAATTTTTGCAATATTTCGCTTCTGTGAGTAGTCAAATCCTTACTGTAAATATTTCTGGTGAAGGTAACCATGTCCGAAGGACTATCAGAAAAGAAAATCCAATTTTAGATTGTACCATTGACCAAGCAAAACACCCATTTTCATTGCGCACACAATATGCTTTGATGTGCTCTGGCAGACCATTACATGAACATCATTTCCGATAACCTGAGCTCCCCCCCCCGAGTGATTCACTCTTGCATGTTCCTCTCACACATGGGAAAACACTCCCAAGAGTGCTTTTCACTCTTGGGATTTGACCAAGAAAGGTTGTCTGGGCCTCCAGCTATCCTAGGACATCATTTCATCCCTAAAAAAATAATGAAAAACTGCCTTCCGACGCCACTTTTCACTCCGACATTTATGAAAAGTCGGGAAATTTTGGAGGCCTCATGGCAGCACACTGGGGAAACCTCAAAGGCTCTATAATCAATCTAGGACCGTATCAAGTGCACCCAATTTGAATGTAACCCTTGATTGACAGGTGCAGTACCTAGTGCCCATCCCAAACACCTTACTTGCCGATCTGGAACCTGTCCATGAAGATGAGATGCTTATTTAGGAAGTGTTATTGAAATCTCGATAAAAATCAGTAAATTATGATTCTATGGTGTTTTTATGTATGGGTTTATTAGTAAATTGGAAGTGCTCTTATTGTAATCAGTCGGGGGATGATAGGAGGTGATAGAGATTCAGAAGAGAGCTAACTAGAATTTACTAATCAATATTGATTCATATCATGTGCAGAAATTATAGATATTTGAACAAAATATTTTTGTGATCATTGGAAATCCCAGTTGGCCCAGACCCTATTTATAATAACCCTATGATTATGCATAATGCTGGAAATTTGCTGTTTCTAGACTCCCGGATGTCACAGAACTCCAAATTCAAGACAGTCAGAGGGTGTTGCACTCAGATTTTTTTGTTAACTTCAAAGAAGTTATCTGAGACTGCCTGGATGGAGTGGGGTCCTATCATTTTTTAGGGGGGGGAGGCTGGGATACTCAATTTTTTTTTAGGTTGGAGAATACTTAAGATTTTTTTTTTGTTTACACAGATGGGTCATATCATTTTTTGGGTGTTGAGGTGTGACCTTACCCATTTCTTGTTGGGAAAAGATACATTGTGCCCATATGTTTTGCTGGGGTGGGGTTGATGTTTAGGCTGAGGGGCTATCAAATTTGTAGAAATCAACCTTGTTGGTCCTGATATATTTGCTCCTTTATATTTTTTATGTGCTTTACAGCATGGCTTTTCCAAATTTTGGTTAGAGTTAGTTCATGGTGTTTTTGGCTCTGGCATAATTCTTTTATTAATTTAAAATTAAGGAACTTCTTCTACATGAGGCTTAAATGAGACATAATACATCAACATTGATGCCGCTTTAAAAAATGTAACATTATGGCAGTTTTTTAAGACGACGCATTAGTTTCAAAGGAAAAAAAATTGCACTGCGATCGTGAATAGAGAGGAAGAATGAGCCAGAGGGCGTTAAAAATTTTTCCATCACCTCTGGAAATTCATTTTCACCCTTGGAAATTTGTTCCCAAGAGTGAACTCACTCTTGGAAAAATCTGTAAAGCAAATGCTGATGAAGTCATGATGACATGAATGACATGAGGTGCAAGCCGTTGAAGAGTAAAAGGAACGTGGAGGATGTCGTTCAGCAGGCATACTAAACCTCCTTACAGGTAAAGTCTCAAATATGGTCATGGTAAATACTCTAAATTTTAACAGTGATAGTGGGGCAGTATGTTTCCCTTTTCAGTTGTGCTTGATGCTCCTGACACTGTTTTAATAGAGAGGCGATTGGCAAGAGAATAGACCCAGACCCTGGAGGTAAGAGCATTTTCATTTTTTTTTCAGAATAAGCCCCCCCCCCCCCCAAAAAAAAGTTTTGTTTTACGTAGGTAGTCCGAAAAGATGTTTTTTTTTAAAGGTTTCACCAAGGACCGAAATGGCTCAAAATTGGGCCAAGTGAGTAAGTCGGCATGGGCGGTTAAAGACATAGCCATGAAGTGTTGGCTGTCCTACTAGCCAATAATTATTTTGTGGCCATTGATTTTAAACATTCTCTAAAACAAATGTGATACAAAATCAGGCCCGTACACAGTGGAGGGCGGGTGGGGGGCCGCACCTCAAAATTCCACAAAAGAGGCAAAAGGTCCACTTTTTGCGTGAAATTTTTGATTTAAAAAACCTTAACAAGGTCCAAAAAATTTACAGAAATTTTGACTAGGAAGTCCACTTTTTGGGTTTAAGTCCTCTTTCACCAAAAAAACAAAAAAAAAAAGTCCACTTTTCCGAAAGTACTGCCACCCCCCAAATTAAATCTGCGATGGCCCTGTGTTGTCTGTTGTCTGTTTGTTATTATTCGGGCAAAATCAATATTTATCATTGACTTTTTAATCAGACACCTTGTACTCGTCACTTTAGAGATTATAATAACAGGTTCAAATCTGATCTTGAAAGCCAGCAAGATCTCAATTCCTTCGAAACTTTACCAATTATCACTATTTTTCCATTTGGCAGCTGAGTACCACACAACTTTACTACCAGCAACCCGGGAGGCTAGAACGTCGCATGTAGAGCCTCCGAAGGCTGCAGTGAAGGTGAAGAGTCGATGGTTTAGGAGGCTGGTAGGCTATCACAGACATGCCCAGGGATTACAGGCCTGCAAATGTTAAGTTATAAAGGCTGTCAATGCTGACAGCCAATGAAGATGTTTCCACACGGTGAGCGATGAAAACTACCCACAAAAAAGCAAAAGGAAACCCGTCTGGAAAACCCAAGTTTGTGTGAAGTACAGACAAAAAAACACATGCAAGTGTGCATCAAGCATGATATCTGCGATGTGCACTTTAAAGGGGGTTTCAGTAACATGACCCAGCTGACACACTTTTTTCTGACCACACTTATGAATTCGGAACCTTAACGGAAAAACTGAGTTTATTTCGTTTGAAGGGTTCTGAATTCATAAGGGTGGCAGAAAAAAAAGTGTGTCAGATGGGTCAGGTTACGAAACCTCCCCACTTAAGGGTGCAACGAGATATTTTTGAAGGGCACACAATATTGTGTCATAATATAATTTCATATAGATTAGACCCTCATAGTTCCATACCTTGTGATTTGGGGGCTACAGAATTGTCTTAAAAAAAGAGAAATTCAATTTATGATTTGCTTATATTTCAATATAAAACACTGGCTGAATTTCATATTTGCTCCTATAACGAATTAGAAGTTGCACAATTTGTTTTAACATGAACATTTTCTCAACTTAATCTTTTCGATGTGATATTTTTGATGGAAAGCTTTACATCATCAGGGCAAAAATCATACTTTTGAATATTAGGGATACCTGATATGGAAAATCTCTTGTTGCACCCTTAACAGGTCCATGGATGCTGCTGATGCTAGAGTGTAACTTTCCATTTTGTGTTATTCATTGTGGTTATAGAGTTTATGCCTTTTCAATAGATACAGAAAAGTAAAAAAAAAAATTTTCCGACGGGGGGCAGGGGGGGGGCCAGTTTGCCCCCTCTGTAGCTCGAAAAGCGGGACGATATTGGGCCAAAATAATGCATTTTTATCACTCTTTTTCAGGAATTTCAAACAACAAACCAATTTTCAGCCCAAATTTGGCCAAAATTAAAGTAAATTCGGTAATTTCCGCGCGCTAAACGCACGTATTTTGTTAAATTCAGACTTATTGGAGCAAATCACCGGGACATTTATGAATTTTTCCCCCTCTGGCAGGACGACTTGGAACTTTGCCCCCCTCTGGATCAGCTGCCTATGGTACGCCACTGTGTGTACGCCACCCGTGCATACACAAATGCATAAACTCATCTCGAAACTTAAAGTTTTAATTTTACATCAGTAACATAAGGTCATTTGTAACCTTTCGATCTTTATTTTGTGCAGTTTTAAAAAACTGTAAATTCACCTTCAATATGAGTTGTAATTTGAACGTTTAACTGCAATTTCTAAGCAGTTAATTTGAAATCAATCAAATTTTAGCAAGCACTCTGTCATTATAAATTGGTATGTAATCGCTAAAACAATGTTTTTCTCTTTCCCGGAACTAATTTTTTCATTTTTATCACCATATTCCATTATGTAAAAACCACCAATGTATGGCAGTATTAAAAAAAATCATCCTAAATTCTTGTTTCAAAATAGAATTCGGATTAGGACCCCATACTATAATTCCCTTCATGTGTCTCTTTTTCCTCAAATAATTAGTTACAATATTTCTAAAATCATGAGTGGTAGTAATTTTGTAGTGTAAGTTTGATCTCTCTCTTTTGTGAATGCTTTGTTTAGTTCATGCTAAAGTGTTACATAAATAACTTTAATATTTATTGTAATCCCATCAAGGTGTGTTTCATGAGTTTTGTATGAACTTCCCCACAACTGCTTGGACCCTGTGCAAATTGTCTCCTTTTTTAAGTATTATAAGCAGCGGCCTCACAATTTGGACAACTGATATAAGTGGGGCATGCAAGAGGTATCATTCGTGAAAAAATCTATTAGAGAATCTTGCCATACAGGGCGAGTTAAAAAAAGTACAACCAAATAAAGGCGACTCAGAGATTTCCTGAGGATGTCGCCCTCAATTTCCACTTCGGAAAGTGACTCTTTTTTTTTTTGTTTATATTATTATTTGGTGTTTTATTTTTTTAATTTTTTTTTATGTGTGATTTGACGCACATAAGAGCTAGCCACATTGGCTCAAAGTACATAGTTTTTTTAATGAACAATCATTCTTACATACATTAAACAAAAATACACTTTGACCAAATATACATAGAGTTTCACTTATTCTTACAGATATTCATCTATTCATTATCAATGTACAAGTAAGTTACGCCAGACTTGCCACGTATTTACGAAATTGGGTAGATTTACCATAACAAACAGCCCGGTATTTAACTACCGTTGTAATAATATTTAATTTCATGTTTTAGACAAGCATCAATACTCGGTAAAGTTCTTAAAATTTTTGACCTATACATAGAAATTTGGCTATGACCGTTATCAATGTAGTAAAATTAAATCTGTTTTTGTCCAAAAAGGATTAAACGGGGTGTCATTTGAATCGGTAACTGTATCACATTTTTTTGTTTAATTCCAGCTACTAAAATGCGACCAATGTTACCCGCTATTTGACATTCCACAAAGAGAATGCATTATGTCTCGTTCATTTATTACAAAAGTGCAGACATCAACTTGACTGATGTTCATTTAAAAAGTAAAGTAGTGGGTGGCACTTATTCTTGGTTTTATTCTATACTTGATGGAAAACCATTGTAACTTGGTGTCTCTTGAGAACTTAAAATTTAATGTACAACATCTCTTTCCAAACCTCATCACTTATATGTTAGAAGCACTTGCCATTTGTTTGCAGCAACTTTATAATTTAGAGACTGGACAAATGCGTCATAGAAGGTCCTGCAACCTTTTTGTTGTTTAATAACAACTTCATCGAGATCTGGCGAAAAGGCGTATGAGTTTCACCATTGTTTATTACATAATGAAAGTAAGTTTTACTTGATCGTATAATGCCATTATATTCTAGATAATTGTGCATTTTTACGGATAATACATTTACAAATTCTTCCATTGACATAAAAGTACCATTCTTCTTTCCGAAGATCGTTCACGAATATGACATCCTTTGATTTCAGTGATTGATGTAATTAACAGAATATCCTTTTTGTGGACCTTTTTGTAAAAGTGGACCTTTTTCTGGTAAAAGTGGACCTAAGCCCCCCTAAATGGTCCTTTTTTGGACTTTTGAACATCTCATCAACCAAAAGTGGGGCATTTTTGTCAAAAATTTCTCTAAATTTTGAAACCTTTTTTATCAAAATTCCAGGCAAAAAGCGGACCTTTCCCCTTTTGTGGAATTTGGGGGGGGGGGGGTGCGGCCGACCCCCGCACCCCCCATGCGTACGGGGCCTGCCAGTAGCATAAACCGTTGGTGGTGTGGGTGGAGGGGTAAGTGGCGCGGGTCCCCCACCTGAAATCCTTCTCCCTCCTGGCCCAATAAAACATCAGTAAAAGTTTATCAGTTTACCGTGTTCACCTTTGCAAAATACGCCCCCAAAATTATACTGTTTTCCCTGCTCAAATGGAAATGTCTGGTACATCACAGGGGTAAGAACAATAAAATGACACCAGATATCAAATAATATTCAAGTAATGAATCAAATTTTTGCACTGGAAGCAACAAATTGCCAGCATTCTTCAATGCAGTGAGAAAACTTCTGTAATACAATGTAGCGGCTACATAAAACAACAGAGCAGATAAAGTATTTAAAATATTCCATTTAATATGTGTACAATTTCATTAAATTCTAGTAATCTACATTAATCATTCAACAAGTCCCCTGCTTAGACTTGAATACGGACCAAAGAAATCAAACATGTTAATCCATTTAGAAGCCCTCACACTGCATAGCAATGAGTCTCAAGTGAACAGTCAGTGTGCAGTTGTTCGGGCCTGAAAATAGATACGTTCAAAAATATAAGTGTAGCCTTTGAATTGTCTTGATCGATTTTAAAAAAATGTAAAATTCTTGAGAAAGCTGATAAAAAGAATATCTATTCCATGAATTAATTTGAGTAAAATCCTTAAAGGTTTTTCATAACAATCTCTCATTTGGGAGTTGTACTTTTTTTACTCATCCTGTATGCATACAAAGGTCATGATTTTGTATGTTATATAGTGCCCTCTATGATCCAGTATCATAGAGATTTATAAAACTATATTTTAAAAAAATATTGTTTGTCTACAGTGAAATTTCATAAAAATTGAACAAGGAGTAGCTCGATCAATAGATTGTCTAAATCAAGTGTCAAAATGTTGTCGCCTTTGATATGATGGTTTTATCTGGTTGTGTCTAATAAAAGGAGAACTTCAAACCAGCTGTGATTTTGAAACAATCCACCTAAGTGTAACTAAGGAATGAGACAGCACAGCCTAATACTTCAATAGAATATACAGTCACAAACTGCCATGATCCATTATTACTCACATCCTTCTGTTGCCTTCTATTAGTAATGACCTTCCTGAGTGGTCGGCCGCGTTCCCTGGCACCACATATCCTCGGATGTCTTGCTGGGCGCCACAGGTAGTGGAAAGAGTGTACAGGCTGCACTGAACAATAGCAAGCAAATACAATATTGTCAGTGGTAAGCAAACTTAATCAGTGGAACATCACCCAAAGTTGGTGATGACTTACTTATTCCTCGGGCCTGAACTAAGAGTGACGTCATGCTTTAAAACGTGCGAATAGCGGTAAGCCCGCAGCTGTAATCGCGGGCATACAAAGTCGGCGTGCACGGTACACATGCAGAAAGCTGCGCGAAAGCGTGACATCATCCTTAGTTCAGACCGGGACATGTATAGATAGAATCCGCAGTAATAACCTTTGTAGGCGGCTTGACCGTGAAGCCCATGCAATCAACTTTGTTTCAAGCTCAGAGGATCCTTTTAATCGATGATGCATTTTAGTAGGTTTTTCAGGAATAAAAGAAAGAATATAACTAGTTACTGCCTTTTTCTGTCAGGATGCGAGAATTGTTCCTGGGGTCTCAAGTTTGGTTTTGTGTAGGGGACGTGCCTCTGGGAGTCTGGAAGTAGGACCCATAGCTACACAATTTTTTTCCAAAAAGGGACCCATTGCTATACCAGAGATGCAAAAATTGTGGCCAAATTGTAAATGGAGGACGCATTTTCCTAAAAATGTTAAACATTTTAGCAAAAGGACAATTCGGCTTCAGATTGGGGAAATTAGACAAATTTTCCAACAGTGTAGGAAATATTGACTTTGATGAGAAAAATTGGACTATTTTCCAAAAACTTGAGAAAAGTTTGAAACAGCTGTGGACTTGAATATTTATCAATTTTTTTTTTATTGGTTAAAGGTGCACGGAGGATTTCACATATCAGTGTTGTTCCCCCTAAAAAAATAGAAAGTAGGATTTTTAGCCCTGAGTAAAGGCTTTCAACTCAAAATTAACCCCATCTTAAAGGATTATGATGAGCAAAGGTTTCTTTGGTACAAAAATATTGTGTATTTCTATTTTCGGTATAGGAGCAAATAAGAATTCAACCTATGTTTTAGATTGAAATATGCACCTCAAAATCACCTTTTTTCTCTCTTTTTAAGACATTACTGTAGCCAGTACAGGTAAGAAATCCATTGGGTGTCTAATCTATATGAAATTACTTAAGTGACCAATATTTGGTGCCATCAGAATCTCTCTTTGCAACCTTTAAATATGTTAATGAAATACTGTTGTACACATTTGTACTTATCACAGTGTCTTCTGGGCAGCTAGTCAATGAGGCTATAGGGTGTGCAAATGAGTCAAAGATTGGAGAAGCCATCAAACCATATGTAGAGAGGAACATGCTTGGTAAGGAATCAAGACATCATGATGGATGGAGGGTATCATCTGGTAGTGAAAATTGACATTGGCTGCTCACCCCCCCCCCCCCGTGTCAGTTTCGCCGACCCCAAAAAACATCTTTCCTTGATGTATTGACGTACATGTAATATAAGTTTGTTGGTCAAACAATCCTTAACAATTCCATTTTTGCTGGGCTTCCCCCCCCCCACCCATTTCACAAGTTTAATAAAAGCTTCCAATCTTGAAAAAGCTTCACAAAAAAAAGCCAAATCCGAGTTTTGGATCGGATTGTCGCTCACTTGTGATTTATTTTCAGCACTTTGGGTCTCTTTGTCCAAAAATCCACACACTTCTTCACTTTTTGTCACACTTTCAGGAGTTGGAGAGTGCTAGTCCAGGAGCCTCAATCCGGTATATCGCTTAAAAAAGGTTTGACCTTACAGCCTTGCTCTAACATTTTTGACCCCATACATAGTGTATATGTTGGGGGATATGAAAAGTGATGTGGTTAACTAAGCCTCTTGCGAAAAAAGAACAATCCAAGATGGCGTCCCAAAATGGCCGCGTTTGTACCTAAAAACATTGTTTTTATGGATAAACTTTGATTACAACCTCCAAAAAATGTGCTGTTACGTAATTAAAAGCCAATCAAATGGTTACAATTGATGATACCAAGTTTAGGAAGCTTAAGGATGCTAAGGGTAGAAAATTAGGTTAAAACATGTTTTTAGCATTTTTTTGAAAAAAGGACTTTTGTATCTTTTATTTTCTTCATATGGTTAAAACCTTATTACCCTGCATTGATCATTTCCAAAATTGACCTGAGTATCATACGCAGATGGCATAAAAAATATCAGGAGCATGTTGATATACCAAAAGCAGTTATTACGTAAAAAAGTTCATAAAGCAGTTATTAGATTAAGCTTTTTAAGTGCACTCTATAATAGACGGCGGCATTGAGGCAAAAAGTGTTCAGAAAAAGTTTGACGGCGTTAATTTGTTACAAACATCCAACTAGGGATTGCATCCTCATGGGAAATACAATAGCGTATGGGGTGTTGGCCATTCTAATTTTAATTTTGGGGTACCAAATGGCCAAAAAGGGTCAAAAATAGTCCAAAAATAGGTAATCACATATATTGCTTCTTTCTCAAAATTTCATCAGAACATATGGGTGTACATCCCAAGGGCACACAAATGAGCGGATTGAGTGCTATAGCCATTCAATTTACATATTCTGGGGTCAAATTGGCCAAAAAAAACAGCAAAATTGTCCAAAATCCAAAATGAGTCATAATGTCTTCCTTTATCAAAAAAGCGATTAATGGGAACATGTACAGTTACTTCCGAAGAACTAAATTAATTGAATAGAGTGCTAGCCTTTCAATTGACACTTTGTAGGGTCACAATGGCAAAACAAGTTCAAATTTGTCCAAAAATAATAAATATTTAGTCAAAACACGTCTTCTCAAAATACCGTCTATATAACAAGCCTTTTTGTAACATGGATTACCAAGGGGGGGGGCTAGAGATTCGTTATAAAGCACCCGATGTTTTATGGTTTGATACCATGGATAGCTATGGTCCTCCTCTTTCCATAATACAAAAACAAGTACTAACGTACCTAGTATAACGTCACATGACATCATAAAAGTCCATGAGACGAGTCGGCCAAATTGGGATTTTTCCAGTAGAAAAATGGCGAAACAATCTATTTTGCGCTGATAAAAAAGTTATGAATATCGGATTTTCATGCGGTTTTCCGCTCTAAAATGAGGCATTTGGTTAGTTTTACATAAATATTAGGTTTTAGAGCCTCCTTGCATAATAATGAAAAAATACGTTACCATAATAGTCTTGGGTGGCAACCACCCACGTACCTTCGGAATTTGCGGCATTACCCTAACCCCGGTGAAAGGGTTACGTGCTACCTTCCAATTTTTTTCGCTAAAATGACGAAAGGATAGGAAATGCTTACTCTGAAGCTTTTGCAAAGCTTCATGGCAGTTTAGGCCACCAGAGCAAACTTCACTATAGGGGACCCCTGGTAAGGCGAGGGTTGAGGGTAGGAGAAATAATTCAGGTACAGATTGATGGGATTTTTTTGGCTGTTAATATGATCAAAACCCAGGACCAAAATTATTAAAACAAGAGCAGCGACGCAGGGACTTTGATTAATCATGTGTATTAATACTAAACACAAAAAGCCTTATGAGTAGCCTCTCGTGGAATGAATTAATTAACAATTTCCAACTTAGAACCAGATTAGGACAAATATCAACTTGCCATATCAAAATTCAGTATAAAATGATTATTAACGTGTGTCGTAATTTGTGTTCATCAGATTGGACAATAATTTCAAAGAACATTATTGTTTGATTGATTTTTTTTAAATAGTCTAAGTTTGCCGATTCTAGCATGTCTAGCCCTAAGAATTATTACTTTACAAATTAAGAGTAGTTTTAAAAATCATACAAAAAAAAGTAATTTAGGATCATAAATGTCGGTAATTTTGCTATTTAAACTTGCATCAGGATACTAGAAAAATCAACACCCAGGCCCTTACAACTATTTAATATTCATTACAAATCTATATAATTCACAGGGTAATAATTAAAAAATGTGACAAAGCACCACGTTTTATCAATTGGTTTCCAATTTAGTTGTTTGTAAATTTCGACACGCATACTCTTTGACCTACTGTGCAAAAAAGCAGACATAATGTCATAGTGGACAAAGTGCTACGTTTCGTTATTCACCCAATTTAATTTATTTTGATCAGTTTTGGATGAATTTCGGTCCCATTTATTCCACTTTGTAGTTAAATGGCTAGCATCTTTTCATCTGAGGAAAAGGCAAAACACTTACAGACCCTTGGTCATTTCAACCCAAAATCTGTCATTAAGCCAAATAGCTTTCTATCCATTATTAGGACATTTTGGATGTAAGAGTGATTTAACCATTTTGGGACAGTGTTAGATATTTTGGTCATTTTTGATCTAAAAATATGAAAAATAGAATGACAAGCACTAAAGGGACTTTTGACGTTTCCTTGAGAGTTTTGTTTGTACCGGCAAATCTTTCCTTGAAAATTTTGTTGAAACGAAGGTATTGGGACTGAAGTATCAATTTACAAATTTTGTTTTTTGGGGGCCAATTTTTGACCCCAAATCTATTAAATCGGAATGGCTTCCATTTTATCTCCACTTAATATGACTCGTTGAAGGTGACATGGACATGTTTAATCGATTATTTTTAAGAACTGAATGTATTTCAACGAATTACCATTTTTTGACAATTTTACTTTTTGGCCATTTGACCACAAAAATTAAAAATTGAAAATGGCTTCCATTTTATCCACTTAAATATGATCCTTTTGAAGGTAAATGCACATGTTGTGATAGATTATTTTTAAGAAAGGAATGCATTTTGCTGATTTACCTATTTTGGACCAATTTTGGCCATTTTGACCACAAAATTTATCAATTGGAATGGTTTCCATTTTCTCCACTTAAATATGATCCTTTTGAAGGTAAATGCCCATGTTTTGATTAGATTATTGTAAGAAAGGAATGCATTTAAACTGATTAACCTTTTTTGGACAATTTTGGCCATTTAGACCCCAGAATTTATATGGAATGGCTTCCATTATATTTCATTATATTGACGCCTTTGAAGGCAAATGACATGTTTTGATAGATTATTTGAAGAAAGAAAGAATGCATTTCGATGGTTTCCTATTTTGGACCAATTTGACTTTATAATAATAATAATCATCAAGGTTTTTTTTAATATTCACGTCGTGGCCTATAGGCAAATTGGTTTAGAAGACTTTACAATTAATATATTAATACACAGAAACAATGCCAATTGGAGGGCAAGCAGCTCAAACAGCGTCATATATTGCAACATTCAAACACACTCACGAAACCTACACAGGATGGGTAGTGCAAGCTTTAATGGTTCATTTGCCCATTTCAAATGAACCATGGAGAAAGTGGCATTCCGGTTTTTAATCAATATCTGTTATACAAATCAAATCCCAAATGGAGTTCCTGAATTAAATTAAGCAATGTGGGTCTCACTGAGATTCATCGGGACCTTTGCTCCAGAGGTAAGCTTGCTAACCACTAGGACCACGCT
>JAMKCH010029747.1:0-149883 GCA_023653785.1 Ophioderma brevispina | reverse complement strand
ATAGTTGCCTAGTTGATATTATGTTAAAACTAGTGGAGAGCCCGTGCTGAGTATACACCGCTAGATGGACCCCTCGAAAATGTGTCTACCCAACCTCGTATGGCGAAACTCTACCACATACCAAAAACTCACATACATACGTGAAAGCACGGCCAAAGTTACCCAATAATTGACCCTTGGATGACCTTTGACCCAAAATGACCCTCGAAAACATACCACAAACCTCGTCCGTCAGATCTACCATCCATACCAAAATTCAATCGTATGTTAATTACGGCGAAACGCATAGCCGAAACCAAACAACCCACAAAGTTGTTTTTTTAGTAATATAGATAGATTGGCAAGAGTTTAGCAGATCACAGACTGCATTGTAGATAATATCGAAGGCAAGTGAGAAGCGTACTTAAATATTATTTTTTGAAAATGAACTAAAAAATACAGCCCCAAAACCAAAAACACGTTAGCTTGGAAAAATTTGCATTTAAAAAGAAATAAAATTTAAAACATTGAAGACTTCTAAGTTCTCCACATATATTTTTAAGTTTGTTGGAGAGGAAACGGGAAAATGGAATCAGCTCTTTGAGAAATGTTAAACTCAGTGTCGATTTACCAGAAAAAGTTACTGACACTGTGCAGGTAAATAGAAAACTAACTGCACAAAATTGAAGAACCTGCACACAATTTAACATCATTATTAGCATTTTAAACTAAGATCAGTAAGTTACCCCTATACTTCGCTAATGGTGAGGCTCAGTCACATTGCGCTAATTCATCGCAACTTTCTAATGACAAGCACGTGGCTGATGTACGACTCGGCAATCACACTACCGGCACCTGGGCAATTTCCTGTGTATTTCTAGTGAAAAAATACATGTGTATTTATAGAAAAGACTAATCTATGGATATATCCATTTACAGGAATATTTTTTTTAACATCTTCTTACGCTTGTATTTGCAATCTACAACATTCTTTGTATGTCTGTTTTGTTTTCACTAGATGGCCATAGGTATATTGTAGTGTATGACTATTACGTTAAATTTACCCACGTAGGTAATTTGCGAATTCGAGCACTGGCGGTGTGTGGGTCTCCAAGTCCAAGGTGCTTCAATTGCAAGATACCCTGATAGGAAATAATTGAATATTTATACGTGAATACGAGCTGCCCGTGACAGCCAGCCGGCCTGCGCTAGCTCTACGACTACGTAGACAAGTGGAGCAGTCTGTATATTGCAGACTAGTAAATTGTGTAATATTGAACTGGGGATTCCCCGAGAGCGCCTTACGCATGCTCGCTTGAGAGAGATGCCCTGCTTGAGAGTACCACAAACAAGTGATTTGTTGATTCCAATGTCGTCGATCTACCGTGTTTCATTTTGTGCAAAGCATTACTGACAAAAAAATAAAATAATTTTTACAAATAAAAAAGTAAAAATTGGACCTCACCCCTTTCGCAGGAATATAAATTACATATTTATATCGATTTATAGGTATTTTTCTTGGTCCACCGGTCTAATTGGGGCCTAATTTCACATGCCGTGTGCAGGTTCGTTTGATAAGTTACATGCACGAATCAATGTCGCTGATATGTGCAGGCGTAAGGTGGTAATCGAACATATGGTTTAAACTAATGTTAATTTTTTTCTACTGATATGGGTATGCCTAATACGCCCTTGAGCATAGGAGATAAGAAATTATCCATTGAAGAAGTAAAATTAATGTCTCTACTTCTGAACTTTGTAGTTTTTTCATTGTTCAACCACAGTAAGTCTCAAAACGTGTATTCGGCACGGGCACTATCATTTGTTCGACAGTTTCTTGCCCTTGAAGATAATCTACTTAAAGTGATATTCCTTTGTATTTTAACCAAAAATTTCTTAATTTTAGTTAGAATCATGCTCTATCAGGAGAATATATTACTGAGGATATTAGTGTGGCAGGGAGTTGCCATTTAAAGGAAGAACATTAATTCAAGGAGGAAATTTCTGGATTTTGTAACAGCCGTGCGGGGTAATGAGGTCCGATGCAGGTGCAAAAGTTCTCTCCAAAAAGTGGGCTGTCCATTAAGGAAATGTCAGGGGCAAGGATAGATAGTTAGAAAGAGCTTTGCCAAAAATGTGGGCTTCTATGGCCAAGAAGGTTTAACTTGCAACAAACCCGAGTGTGTGTTGGTGTCATTGGCGGTGAATCATGGTGAACAAAAGTAGGATAATTAGCTTTCAATTAGTCAGCTGTGATGATATTGAAATGATACAAAAATAAGCAATCCTGTCACATGTTTACCTGTAACCAAAACGAAATTAATTAAGAAGACATGAACCCATATGAACCATTAATAATTTTCACCTTCTAGATATTGAGCAATGCAATTGACCGTATGATTGTTCTGTTTACCTCTGGAGACATAGGACATGAATGTCATTCATAGGGACATAAAAATGCACAATCAGCATTTGCACATTGTTGCTTTTTTAGGTTAAAATTGTCGAGTCACATGTGTCGCCAGTGCGTAACAGGCGGGGGGCAGGGGGAAGGTTGCCCCCCTGACGACTTTGGCCGGGAAAAAATTGGCAAAAATCATGCTAAATCAGCCGTTTTTGTTGTCGCCCTGCCCTAAGGCAGGAAGACACATGGGATCACTTTGTCCACTGTTGTTGTTGTCTGTTGTTGTCTGTTGTTGATGGTCTGTTGTTGTTGATGACTGTTGTTGTGAAAAAGGGTTAAACATTTTGTCGGTAATATCCGCATTCTTTGATGGATTTAAACCAAACTCTGGTCACAGGTGCAACATGTCATCACCCCACTTTTTGGATGAGGTCAAAGGTCACATGCCCAGGTCAAAGGTCAGTGAGGTCAAGTTGTAAAATAGGTTGAAATGTACATTGATCTCATTTGAAAAGTTGGAAGTTCAATTGGAACCAAACTTGAATTCAGAGGATGAAACATGGGATCCCTCATTTGTTGATGAGGTCAAAGGTCACAGATCAAGGTCAAAAGTCATGTCTAGCCTTCATCACCTAACCGCGATGGCAGCGCACAAGAGGTCCGCGGACCGATGGTATGTTTTGCCTTTTGACCCCCCTGAGAGGGAAAAATTTCCAAGACTGTGGAAAATTTGCCCCATCAGAGCGGCCAGGCCTGTCACCACTGTGGTGCTACAACTAAAAACGACGTGGTCATTTTCCATGGTGAGGTGAGTAGTCAAACTAGCACACTACTCCAACATAGTGGTCAATTTTGACCACGAATGACCTTTTCGTGGTCAAAATTTTTAGTGTGTATCAGTTTATTTTTTCTTGAATGAATTAGAATTCATGTGGCATTGGACATCTTTGCAATAGTTTGATTTCATGTTCTAAATGGCTGTGGTGATTATTAAGTGAAAGTAGTGTGTGTTTCTTAGAGGAAATTTTATGAAGAAATAGAAGGTTGCATCTATTCATCAAGGAAATCAGAATTGGCAAAGAAGAAATGTCTGAGAATAGCCTTAGGCAAGGACTTGGTGTATTTTAGCTTAATTCTTGCAGTAATAATTTTTTGTGAATTTACCAATCATACTGGATGAGTGATTGTAAAAAAATGATTCGCAGCAATTATGCCTTTTTTGTGCAATTGAAAGTCACTCCTGCAAACTTACAAATCATTTTTTTTGTCAGTTAATTTACAGTCTCGGTTATCACAAGTGTGGCAAAAATGTAGCTTTGGCGATGAAAAAGAAAACCCTGTTTTAAACGGGCGAGCGGAACCTTTCGAGCAGGGTCGGGGGCAAATTGTGTCTTTTTTTTTTCTTTTCTGGAGCTCAAAAGTGCCTAAAATACTCCCAACATCTGAAAAATCAAGAGACAAAAATGAAAAATTTTTTACAAAACACTTTTTCTAAGAATATTTTGCCAAATTCTGTTTTTGTCTAAAAAACAGCCTGATTTACATTATTTTTGGAAAAACAAATCTGCAAACTGAAAAAGCGGGGTCGGTCGGCAATATCTAAGGTCGCCTTATCTAAGAAATCAAGTTATGGATAACAAGTTTGTCCATGATCATCTATGAAGGCACCAATTTCGAACACCAAAATGCATGAAACATTGCTGTGGGAAAAGCCGTCTCTTTTTACATGCGCAAAAATCTTGCCCATAAGTTTGGGTTACAACAGTATTTTGGATTATTAAGCTTGTGTTGGGGCAATTGATAGAGATCTGAAGGCCCAATACCTTTAAATGTCATGTGAAATAAGATCATTCATAATATCAAAAAACACACAACCACAAACATCACAACATAGACAAGTACATAAGCGACTGAAAAAAAAGGTACCTAAAAAATGCACCAAGTCCAAAAGATGCATGACGTCATCGGACCAACACTCATGTAGGTTGTAGTTTGCACAAAAGTCCGCTCTAGGTGCGCAGGGGTGCGCTTGGTTTCATGCGACGTACTAAACTAGAAACATCCTCTTTTCTACTCTTTTCTATTCTTTTATAAACTGAATAAAACCAAACACAGACTATGTGCAGGTTATTCCCTTAAAGACAATAATCAGTGTCAAACCAAACGACCCCGAGCGGCAACCCGTGCCCTAAGCATAACCTAGAGCGCACGTAGGGTGGACTTTTTGTGCTAAATACCACCCATACATATGGGCCTAAAATCGTGGCGGCCATCGACTCCTCGTTCTTGCCATCGGCCTGCTCATAGGAATGTGCGCCAGAGGCCCGGGTTCGAATCGAACCACGCGATGTATGTCCCATCTTCTTTTATTATAGCTTTCTTCCCCTTAACCCTTCCCTTCCTCTCTATGGAGGAAAGATTGTTATGGTTAAGGTTATTTTGGTGATAAACAGGAATGCCTTGTGTCAAATGCCTTGTTTGCAGAGCACATTCAGGGGCAGATACTGAACTGAGTCAAAGGTTTATGAATGTGTCTGGCTGAGTTGATATATTAACAAACTAATCACCATCCTAGTCACCCCTAAAGAATGAAGCACTATATTGCAAGCAATCGATGGGTATAATTTTAAATAACAAGGTAACACTTCGGGTGATATGGCTGAGGATAACCGTAGGTGATATACATGTATTCATGGCCGGACCTAAATGACACACAATCTGTGAATCCGTTTGCATCTTTAATTGTAGGTGTTGGTTCATAGGAAACAAGACTGAGGAAAGAATTTTGAATTGTGCCACCACCCTATGCATTCAGCAGCCTTGACAGAATAAACTGCATGTTGTTGGATGTTGTTGGGTGGCAGAATACTGAATTCATCCTCAAGACAGAATGTCTTGCAAGCTGTGGTACATGATTCCTTGAATCTTGAACATGTAATTTCCGAGTATGTCCTATATTTCCTGATGGGATTTTGATTTGGGATGTTTGTTTTATTTGTTTTTTTTATTTGGATTTAAAAGAAAAAATATTTTTAAATGGAAATGATGGCCACAATCCACAATGCATTATTAATCAATTTTGGTGAAAACCTTTGTCAGCAAGAATCTAGATTTACAGATGTTAAAAAACAAATAGCAAACAATAACAAAGCTTAAAGGAAAAAATCTCATCTCTGCATGGTAAAACCTTAGTAACTAGTGATGTACATTTACAGAAGTTGAAAATAACAACAACAGACAAACCCTTATCCCTATAGATAAGCTATTAGTTTAAAGGTTTTACAGATGGTGAAAAACTCATCCCTATCAAATTTGTGGAGTTAGGAAGTAGTTTACGTGACATAAGTTGTCTGAAGCCAGTTTAGTGCAAATATCATATAACCTTCATCTGAGAGATCAAGAGCATTGTTGATTCACCTTACTTAGGCTTCACTTGGTTGCTGCTGGCCTTGCACCTGAACTATCGTTATTTAGCTAACATTGATTTTCCTCAGTCTTCCAATCAATGCCAATTATTTAATACTCTTTAGGTGACCTTATATTTCTCAAATGAGTTAGTAATTTGTAAGTGGGTTAGTGTGTTAGAAGACAGTAATAAGTTAGCTCTTTTCTGCATTTTTTTTTTTTTTTTTTTTTAAAAAATATTTTTAAATGGAAATGATGGCCACAATCCACAATGCATTATTAATCAATTTTGGTGAAAACCTTTGTCAGCAAGAATCTAGATTTACAGATGTTAAAAAACAAATAGCAAACAATAACAAAGCTTAAAGGAAAAAATCTCATCTCTGCATGGTAAAACCCTTTGGTAAAACCTTAGTAACTAGTGATGTACATTTACAGAAGTTGAAAATAACAAACAACAGACAAACCTTTATCCATAGATAAACTATTAGTTCGAGATTTACAGAAATTGAGAATGTCAAACAACAACCAACAAACCCTTATCCCTAGATAAGCTATTAGTTCTAGATACAGAAGTTGAAAATAACAACAACAGACAAACCCTTATCCCTATAGATAAGCTATTAGTTTAAAGGTTTTACAGATGGTGAAAAACTCATCCCTATCAAATTTGTGGAGTTAGGAAGTAGTTTACGTGACATAAGTTGTCTGAAGCCGGTTTAGTGCAAATATCATATAACCTTCATCTGAGAGATCAAGAGCATTGTTGATTCACCTTACTTAGGCTTCACTTGGTTGCTGCTGGCCTTGCACCTGAACTATCGTTATTTAGCTAACATTGATTTTCCTCAGTCTTCCAATCAATGCCAATTATTTAATACTCTTTAGGTGACCTTATATTTCTCAAATGAGTTAGTAATTTGTAAGTGGGTTAGTGTGTTAGAAGACAGTAATAAGTTAGCTCTTTTCTGCATCGGATGACTGATAGTGTGAGGGAGGGTCACACTAATGAATCTGGGTAGTTGTAAGTTGTATGATGTTTGATCAGCTGTATCTAGTAGCTTCTTTAAACTTCCGTGCAGACATGACATGCATCAGCAACTCAATGCATTTTGCTTTTGAAGAGAATAGGGGTAAAGGAGTGGTATTGTTGAACTTAATGTCGCACAACTACTTCGAGTAGATTCAAAATTGTATTTTACATGGGAATGGTAATGTATTTGGATAGTTCAAAGGGTTTGTGGCATTTAAGATATCTTGAAATAGTTTCCTTTATTTATTTATTGCACATGCTTGTTGTTGTAAGCTGTTGTTTTGAAAATCTTAAATAGAGTGTAGTTGCCATAGTTAGGTTAAATACAGCCTACAAAACATGCAATACAAGGCCTCTTTATCTACTGAATTATAAATTGAAAGAAAGATGCTGAAATTGTGTCATCTTTCTGTAATTTTTAGGGTAAATGAATGCACAATATAGGACATAAATGTGGGCGATTGATTAATATATCAATTATTAGCATCAATTTGAAAGTCTTATTAATGTTGGGCATTCTCAAGTGTGATCTCTCAAATGGGACATCCCCTATTTGTGGTATGAACATTACAAGTGGATAAATTATGTCGGCACAAATTGTTCAGCACTCAATCCCTTAACAAAGCTCCTCAGCTGGTATTCATCTCATTCATAATGATGGGGTTTACCCAGAACATAATGCAATCCAAACTTTGGCCCTCCGTAATTGCTTGCAGTCCATGCTGTGGCTAACCACAAGGGTTATACATGGGTCATAGTCATGAGAGGTATGGGGATTCCCCCTTTAGAGGGCTACACCTGTATGATGACAATGTGTCATAACATCAAAATGAGGTTATGCTCTTGGAGAGACAATTGGAGCTGTCGGTCAGGATATCATGGGTTATGAATGGAGCTAATGGCTGGAAATTAAGCTAAGTGCTTGATCAGACTGGTGTTTAACTACTGGTTAGCTGGTAATCAGATCATTCTCAGACAGGGCTGTGCATGTGTAATTTGCAAGGAGAACTTTGTCATGGTGCAGGGCTGTGCAGACCTAATGGGAGTATTGCTGATGCCTACAGCACCTGTTGGCTAGGGGGTCGCTGTTACTTTGAGACTTTGTTAATGCTACTATACTCGGGGACAGAAACCCTTTGACAAGCGTGTACTTCCTGGTTCTCTGCATATTTACTGCGAAAAAAAGGCACTTGCTTCTGATTGGCCACCGAAGCGATCTGATAGGGCCTAGTCATCATCTTAATCACACACCCTGACAAGCACTTACATGTTTTCCAAATGAGTATGCTTAACCCTGTTGGGCATGTTCTAACCTTTTTTCAGTTATGTCTGATTGGCTCATTGCATCATGTAACATGATCTACTGCTCTTAGTAAACAATCAAAAAAAACTTTTCATACAAAATCTCTTATTGGCTAAATGCATAATAAAACCATGTGCAATACCCAATTCACCAATCAAATCAGCTGGGAGTCACCATGGTGTTATTAGTGAGGTTGGTTTCTAGAAATAAATACAGCAGTAGTTTATAGCAAAGAATCAGCAATATTATTCCTTCTTTGTGGAGAATACAGTCAAAAATTGTTGGACTACTTTTCCAGTACTTGAAGATGAGTATTGCTGTTCAGATTTTACACAGCACCACAATCAATCACCAGAATGACCATTTCATTTAAACTCTTGTACAATTTATGAGAGTGAAGGTATTTTCCATACCCGGGTGTGTGCATTATATGTTTAGTAAAATGCTCAATAAAGAGCAGGCAAAAAGTATAGACATTGCATTTTAACCTAGTTACCTTTACACAAAATTTAGGCTAATGTCCCATAGACTACTTTAAAAGATGAAGGCTACATGTCTTTTCCTTATTGAACATATTATAGTTATTGGTAATATGGTTCTGGAAAGGTCATTTGCCAAGTCATCTCAGAACCCATGAAACTGTATCCAGTGTGTGTTGTTGCATACTTTAACCTGTAAGCAAATCCTAGCTGCCTCACTTGTGGGTTTGAATATGATGTAAGATAGTATCATTTTTGTTTGCTATAAGATCTATTCATAAATGTAAAAAAAAACCTCACCCTTTTTCAAAAAGTTTGAAGTCCAATTTAAAGAGACACTGGCACATTTGAAAAATAGTGCGCCCTCAAGATTTTTCAAAATCGATATTTTTGCATGGTTGGAAGGCTTTTATATACAAAAGCCCTCACCCGAAATGATTAAGACCAAATCAGCTTCCTTATGGGTAAACAGAACGATTTTATAATTTAACATCGCCGGCGACGTTAAATTCAACAGACGACGAAAATGGCGTTTAACACAAGAACACGCACGCCGTATGCATTTTTCCCACGCTATGCACACTTGTTTGATCGTTCTATAACCTTTGTGGTTTTAATATCAGTGAGTACGAGTCAAAAATATTCATGTAATATACACATTTGTTGATTAAAGTTATGGAAAACTTAAAAGTTGGCCTACAAATTACCTGGATGTCTTTATCCTCATATCAATGTCCCTATCTGTTTGGGGTATGTTATTTTTTGTGTAAAATATATCTCTGTTCTTCCAATGGCCTAGACTTTCATTTGAGAGCAAATTGAAGAAATTTCATATTTTGTGAAAATGTGCCAGTGCCGCTTTAAACCAGACTTGGGGGTTAATGTGCAGTAGGGGTTCCTTCCTATGTGGATGATGTCAAAGGTCATGGACCAAGGTCCAAAGTCATCTACCAAGGTCAAAGGTCATCTGAGGTCATGTTCCATAGAGCCATCTTGCCAGGGGGATCACACAAGTTTACTTGCTGTATTTTTCACAATGACAAAGCAGTTAATTGTATCTGTGATCCCAGTTAGGACTAACATATGGATTAGAATTCAGCTGGGTTTCATTTAGGATATTACTTTTTGTTATCTTTGAAAAATTAGTTCTACATTGTTTTGGAGTTGGAAGTAATAACATTCTTAAGTGAGAAATTCCTGTTTGTTAAGATAATAGTTAGGCAAATGTTCCTTCCTACACTTGCATAATTTTTGGGTAATGCTAATATTGATTAACTTCTCTTCATATTTTGATTATAATTACATTTTATTCCAATATACTCCTGTGAAGAAAGGATCCTCCAACTGCTGCATGTAGTATACCTGTAAATATGAAATATTCTGTTTAGCTTTATAGGAGCATGTTGTTCTTTATCTGCCATACAAGATTTCATACTCAAGAACAATATCCAGGTGTCTGATAATGGAATTCTCTTCCAATCTGCATATAGTCGCTGATTCAGCTCTTCCAGGCTTGCTAGTGGAAATAATACATAAAGCATGTTTATAGTGGGAAAATTATCTGTATATTAGTGTATAAGTATAAACTTACTATATTTGGCCAGCACTATAAACAGATAATATACGGTTTAAGTCGAAAGCATACTAACCCTAGCACAGCTAAATCTCACCAAAACTCACTGTGTTAATTGAGAAAAATGCACTCAGTCCAGAAAGTAGCGATGATGTCATCAAACCAAGACTCATATGGGCACGAAATTGCTGGCCAGGCCAGCGACACCGCCATAGCGTGCTATCCCGGGTCATGGGGCTGGGGCCCAAATCCCACCCGAATTTGCGACTTTTCTTGTTCCCCTCTTCCCTCACTCCTTCAGTTCCTCCCGGGAGATAGGCTAGAAACCGACGTCAGGGTTAGGGTTAAGCATTATGTGGATAAAAATATTGGAGTATATATTTGGATATCTAGGCAATATAAACACACCGGTATATTGATACCGTATACACTGGAGGTTGTGAGGGGACAGATTACACGCTTTTCTAATGGAATAGGTTTACTGAAGTTTGTATCAGTTTTTTGAGGCATTGCGGGCCTTATCTGTGCAACCAGAATGTTAAAAAGAAGCTCGGGTCATTCTGAAATTTCTCTTCCACCATCCCTGCTCCTTATGTGTGAAGTATGGCAGCACACATTCTCCCCACCAGGTATACATAGGTGTACATGATACTGAGGCATTCACCTTATGTCAGGATTGACTCCTCTGAATTGACCAGAAGGTGTTTTAAACCAATCCCATAATGCATTGCAATGTGTGTATATAATATACATAATATATATACATGCCAGTACTTAGGGGTAAAAAGTCTACTATACGACTGACCCAGATCATCCAGGATATACTGTATAATGTGCTCATATACGGTATCGTGCTTACTGTAAACAGCTGAATTTAGACAACATGCATTCCATCCAATTAGCTCCTAATCACATATGCGGATATGGTTAAAGTGTATATATTGAATATCCACTATAGCTGGGAGCGGACTGACGTCACATCACAGTGAAAACAAAGGGGAAGCCCAGGGAATCCCTGAATCGCGGTGAAAACAAACTGCGGAAATTACGTCTTGAAGTTCACTGCACATCATATGACACCTTGCGTGCAGCGCGCATCGAATTACGCACGTTGTTGCTATGCCGTTGCCATGCCGATTTTGTTGAACTCCCGGACATCCGGTCCCGGCTATAAGCATGCTGATAGAGAGTATTGCCTCCCTAAAGGTTGAAGATTTTTAATATTAAAGCAAATGTGTTAATTCAAATGTAAACATTCCTTCCCAAGCCTGCAAAGGTACAATTTTTTTTTGGCACAGAAGTATATTATTCTCAGGTCCTTTTTGAGTGGATCAACAGGATCTTCAAAGACCTAAATAAAATATAACCTTACCTGCTTGAATTTTAGGCCCCCAAATTTCTGTTATTAGGGGTTGATGGATAACGCTTTAAGTGTTAATACAATAAGCACTAGAGCAACAAGTTAAAAAATCCCATGCAGATGATGGTGCCCTGTAGCTTTTGTTTTCCATACAAATATGTTGTAAATCTTTGGAATAAATGACACAATATGCATACTATTCCAAAGGTGAACCTGTTGTCATCCATCATTAGAACTGGCTCATTTATTAGAACTGGCTCTTCATATATTAGAACCAGCTCATATATTAGAACTGGTTCTTGGTATATTAGAACTGGCTCTTTATATATTAGAACTGGCTCTTTATATATTAGAACTGGCTCTTCATATATTAGAACTGGCTCTTTATATATCAGAACTGGCTACTTGTATATTAGAATTAGCTCTTCATATATTAGAACTGGCTCCTATATTAGAATTGGCTCATCATGTATTAGAACTGGCTTTTTGTATATTAGAATTGGCTCTTCATATATTAGAACTGACTCTTCACATATTAGAACTGACTCTTCATGTATTAGAACTGACTCTTAACATATTAGATCTGACTCTTCATGTATTAGAACTGGCTCTTCATGTATTAGATCTGGCTCTTCATGTATTAAAACTGGCTCTTCATGTATTAGACCTGGCTCCTCATATATTAGAACTGGCTCTTCATATATTAGAACTGGCTCTTCATATATTAGAACTGGCTCTTCATATATTTGAACTGGCTCTTCATATACTAGAACTGGCTCTTCATATATTAGAACTGGCTTCTCATATATTAGAACTTGCTCTTCATATGTCAGAACTGGTTCCTCATATAGTAGAACTAGCTATTCATATTAGAAATGTGTTTCATTTATTAGAACTGGCTCCTGGAATAAGAAACATGTTCCTTGTTAGAATAATACATGCATGCATGACATGCCCTCCTTTTAGGTGGCAGAAGAAGTGGAACCAGTGTCATAAAGTCATTCCAAAAAACAAGCTCAATTACATTAGTGTCACCCAATTTAAAATAAATTGATGGAGACAGTTCAGGATATGAGGTGATTGATTGGCACCAAATTTTGTTAAAGATTGGACTTCCCTTGCTTAAATATGACAACATCTGTCAACTTGGGAGTGGGGAGGGAAACAGATGGAGGGTTGAGGTGGAATAAGGAGGTCATGGATGGGACAATCTTTTTATTTGAGCTATGCCCAAGTATCTTGCTTTTGTGAGCCCCATAACAAAACTAACCATGGTGTTCATGGAAATTGTTATCAGATATTACACAAAGTAGGGCAAACTTAACATACAAAAGTAGGGCAACCTTAACAATTTCCAACTACTTGTTGCTATGGCCCTGTGATAGTGGAAATTGTTTTATTTTTTGAGCCATTTTGCGCATCCTCAATGCTTAACAATTGAAACTGATGTTCCAAAGAGATAAAATCAATGCTTTAAAAATCACAATATTTTGTGTAATTGGATAAGGGTGGGGAGGGATACATGGGTCAATAATGACTGTTCTCTTATTTTTCAGCTGGTTTCGCATACTGAATTGTTTGGTTTGGCTTTAAGTACAATAAAGAGACAAGTAGGGTATGTTATGTTGTCCCTGGGTTGAAACAGTTCACTCGGTCAGTGAAAACTGATTCAACTCTAGTGGCTGCCAGTTGCCATGCCCACACTAGCATTGTTCAAATGTGTATTGTATGAATGGTTAATTTTATGTAAAATATTTGTATAGTTAAGAACCAGCAGGACTTTGACTTGTTGCTACCTGGAATCCATGAAAATAAATTTGGTGTAATTATTAAACCCTTTCCAACCACTCTGTATCATGTGCTTTATTAATGGAAAAGCACTTGATGCGGAGTAGGTGTGAAGGGTATAATGTACTAATGCCATTTTAAGTTTATTTTATGACAAGAACTTTCTATGCAGAGTCAAGAACCAACCTTTCTATGTGATGCTAAGAGTTTTCAGGAATTAGATACTTGTGAAACAAGATTGATATGTGGCAATTAATTTTTGTGAATTGAAGCATCTCATGAAATCTGTAACTAGTTTATGCATATGAAATTAAGGTAAGGCCTTTTGCCATTCAACTTCAACTAGAGATTTAGGTAAATGGTTAGTCTGGCAATCACACTCAAGGCAGCATTCTCCGCAGCAATCTGGAGCCATATAAGATTGTGGTCTGTTGGCTGCACAGTCTCGGTGAGTAGTAGATGTAGGACTCCACTGCTAAAGCTGTTGGAAGTGTGAAAATTGTATGACCTAAAACAATATTATTGGACCTTGTGAACTGAACAAAACTTGCGAAATGGGGGTCTTGCGAACTGAAAATTGGAAAATTTGGACCCTTGAGAACTAATTTTTTTTCAAAATTAGGCCTCAAAAGTAGTTAAAAATCAAAATTTTGCTTGAAATGGGGGTCTTGTGAACTGAAACATGCTCAAATGGGACCCTTGTGAACTACCGGAGACGGCTGAAAAGGGGGTCTTAAGGGCCGCACCCCCCCCCCCCCCCCGGATACAACTTGACAATAATTAGATGTAATTATAGATTGGGAATATTCTCAACATATTTGGGAAAATTCTCAACATCTTATGAGTGGGGCAAATGCTTTCCTCCATGCCCATCATAATACCACAGCACTACTGTAGTATTGTAATGCAAAATTATTGAAGGCAGCTATTATTGGTTTGAACTTTTCACTACCTGACGAGTTTTAAGTATGCTACTCATTACCTTCACACAGGAAAAACATCTAACTAACTTGAAACGTTCAAACCACCGTACACTCTTTCCTGTTTCCGGGATTGCGAAAATATAAAGGTGGATTTCCCACTGTAGCCTTTCCTTTAAAACTTCAACCTTTTGCATAGGGAGGAATACATGTTTGACAGAAAGTGTCATTTATTCATTTTATATGGTTAGAAATATATAGACTACATATGTCATTCCTTTATTTAGGTTAAAAATGAATCTTGTGTAATGTGTCATTTCTTCATGTAGGGTTAGAAATATATTGACTGTGTAATTCTGTTATTTAGGGTTAGAAATTAAATATGTCATACCTTCATCTAGGTCTAGAAATAAATTTGAAAATCAAATCAATCAATCAAATTTATTTCATCTCAACATAAAATATACAAACATATACAATATAATTATGCACGATAAGCAATAATGGCGAATTGAGATGAGGACACTGCTAAACGCATAGCGTGGAGTTGCAGTGCCCTTGAATTCAAAGGTTACAAACATAGATTGTATGTACAAACATTTACCAGGAACTCAATTAATACTATGAAATTACAAAAATACAAAAGAACATGTGAATTGCATTAAAATGTAATATTAATAATAATTGAACTTGTATGAGCTAGTACAATTGGGTCCTGGATTTAAAACAGGCAATAAACACGTGTACATATTTATAAGCAACAATGAAAAACAGGACAAATGACAATGTTGTACGACTAATACCAACAATTTTTTTTTTTTTTTTTTTTTATATTTCCTATTTTCAAGAAAATAAGCCAAAAGTTGAATGCAAGAAATGAAGTTATGGAGAGAGGTCATTGTTATAGAAACTGATGAGTGTATTTTTTAAGTTAGTTTTAAATGATGCAAAGGACAGAGAATTTTTAAGGTGAGCAGGTAGGTTTTTCCAAAGTAGAGGGCCTTGAGAACTAGGGGTGTTCCTGGCAAAAACAGTGTTTCCTTCATCAAGTGTTAGAAATAGGCTCAGTTTAGAACTAAATTTACTGAATGTGTTATTTATGTAGGGTTAGGATTGGGGTTATAATTGCTAAAGCTGTTCGAATTTTGAGAATAAGGTAAGAGGTACATGTACAGGCTTGGGATTTAATTAAATGTTATGGTATAGATGAGGTAATATATGACTTTAACATTAGTTTCTATGGGACTAAATATCAATGCAAACTGCGAGACCTGCCAAAAATATCACTTTGAGAGCACTTTTTGACTTTCAAAAGTAGCCCAATTGGGTGGCTAAAGTGTGGTGTTGGCAACACTGGAAATGAGTAGCCTGTGTTAAACCTGGTTATTTTTTTTTTTTTTTTTTTTTGGGGAGGGGTGGGGTTTTGCAGGGTGTTGGGAATGAGATGGGGTGTTACTGGGTTTTGGGGAGGGGGTGGGGTGTTGTAGTGGCATTTATCGCATGTTAGTGATCACGACATTCGGCGGGGACATATTTTACGCATCGCGTAAATACGAGTTCGCCTTGTTTGTTTATGTAGGGTTAGGATTGGGGTTATAATTGCTAAAGCTGTTCGAATTTTGAGAATAAGGTAAGAGGTACATGTACAGGCTTGGGATTTAATTAAATGTTATGGTATAGATGAGGTAATATATGACTTTAACATTAGTTTCTATGGGACTAAATATCAACGCAAACCGCGAGACCTGCCAAAAATATCACTTTGAGAGCACTTTTTGACTTTCAAAAGTAGCCCAATTGGGTGGCTAAAGTGTGGTGTTGGCAACACTGGAAATGAGTAGCCTGTGTTAAACCTGGTTAAAGTAAGTGGAATAGTTAGGGCTTTGGGTGTAATAGAAGAGTTTGTGACTTGGCATCAGATTTTTATAAATAGGGTTAACCTGCAGAACAGAAATTGAATAGCTCAGTATCTGGGACTTGAGCAAGGGATCATGGCATAAACTTTAGGCCTATATTAATTCAAACTCGAAATTTAGTGTAATGAGTTAAAAGTTCATATAGAATTAGATTTTTATAATTTGGCAAGTTAGTGAATCACTCCTCAAGTGATAATCTGAGAAAGTAGAAGGCCAAAGATTTGGAATAATTACTCTAATATTATATTTCGTCTCAATTTCAAACAGTTCTGTGCCAATTTCTGATGATTTTGTCAATTTATTTTGGGCCATATCAGATTTGACTGAAATTAAAGTACATGTACCTGCTGCTGCATGTGTTGGTGCATGGTGCCCCGCACTGGATTACTAATATCATTAGCGACCAAGTGGATATTTTGGACCTAATTAATTGTTGATTTCCCTATCACCAACCTTGAGATTCACATGATAGTGTTTGTAAAGGTTATGTGTGGAAGTATATCCTTGTGTTCTAATAAACCTTGATAGATATGAATAACTCTCTGGGAGGTTTCACTGATGATATTAAATTAATTGTTCATATTAGGGGATTTGAAGTAATTGAATGATCTTTAGAAAATATGCGGATATATTCGTCATAGTGGTATATAACTCATAATAGGTGCCCCTGCCTGTGTAGTCTCGGTGTGATTGTGCTTACTATTGTAATGCCTAAGCCAAGTTATACAGTGTTGGTGCTTCAAAGTGCCCACTATAAAAGGTCAAAGAAGGGGCTGGTTTTGAAGTATACGGCCAGCAGTAAAGAAGTATACGACTGTACGACTAGTGGTGAAGAAGTACCCAGCCATTGACAGCCAGTGGTCAGTGGCGTATCGGGCCTACCCGCTCTGAGGGGGCAAATTTCCCAGTTTTGGGAAATTTTCCCTCTCAGGGGGGTCAAAAGGCCAAGTTTTCCCGGTCAGAGGGCTGATTTAGCATGATTTTTGCAAATTTTTTCCCGACCAAAGTCGTCAGAGGGGGCAACCTGCCCCACTGCCCCCCCGCCTGTTACGCCACTGCCAGTGGTGTACTTCTTTAAAGTAGCAAAGTATATGCCAGGTAGTGACTTCATATATATAGATGATGTGACATTTGCTTATGTTTGTAGCTCCCCCTGTTGGTGTAAGAGAGAAAGCCTGAAAGACTGACGGGCAAAAGCCCTTATACTTTGCATGGGGAAATTTCATTTTTTTTGCTCTTTTGTTTCAAATTAAATATTAATACCAACATTCTTATCAAGCTTGCTTGCAGATGCTACCAGCTGCATATTTATTCAGATCAACAAAGGTTCTGCAAGTAATTTATGACCTGATTTTATGTGTTCTGTCATAGAAACTACTCTAATATTTTACCTGACAGTAAACAACTGAGGGCATCCTGAATGTAAATATGTGACATCATAGGGTACATCATCTAAAAAAATAATAAAATTCAAACATGTTTCCTTGGCCCGCTCTTCAGGGGAACTGGTTGTGCAACTTATCTCCCATCGCGTTTCACCAATAAGGTCCCGGGTTCGATTCCCATTGGGAACTCATTCTCGGCGGCTTTATCTGAATTGAGTTTCTTGATCCCCGTTCCTGAAGGTTTTCTAAGGGTACACCAATTTCCTCCTGCTCCTAAAATCAAGCTTCTTGGCATAAATCTGTTCTGGTACTATGGTTTTTCTGATTTGCTGAGCACTGATTAGAGCTGCTGCACAGTGCCATGAGCATGTTTAAATGGATATGTTGTGCTTTAAAAATACTCAAAATAATCAAAATTCTCAAATACTTAATCTGACTTTTGTAGAAGAGATCAACCCCATATTGTTGTTTTTTATTTCTTTTAATTTCCACACTTTTCAAGCAACAATTAGAGTGGAAATTATTGAGAAACATAGATTGGCACATCTAGTGGGCTGAAAACTGCAAGTTCAAAATATCATAAAAGTGTGACCCTTTGAGGTGAAATTTCCCAAAATGGGTGCATTGTGGGATTGACTCAATACACCCTCTGGGAGGCATCTTAGTAACTGTGGTAATTTGACAGTTCTCCAAAAGTATTACCCAATGAATAAATTGTACTAAATTGCAATGAGGCTGATTTTGGGTCAAATTTAAGATGATGCTTAGAACTTAGGGATTTCAGTTTGCTTGCAATCAAGTGCAAGAGAAAAATTTATGAAATTCTTGAAGAGGGAGTTCAAGTAAAAATATAAGTTTTTGAGTATAATAAAAGTTTGAAAATGGGGGATTATAGAAACTAGCTGAAGTTGTTTGTGTCTGAATCAACTTGTGTATTATAATTATAGTAAGCATCTCTTCTTTTTATCTTACAGCTCTCCTACTACTAGACTCCGGTGCAGCCATCCCCATCACCTCAATATGGGGCGATGACACAACCCTACCATGCGACGCATACACAAACATAAAAGAAATAGCAGACTCCAAAGGCATCACTGTGAAATGGGAGAAAGATTCCCTGCTTGTCTCTTCATCTCAGCCACAAACATCCCGCTACACACTGCTCAAAGATGCCAACTATGGGCTTCTGATCAAAGGGGTACAGCCAACAGACAATGGAACATATAGCTGTACGGCGCAGGGGTTGGCGCCCACACCCAATAACAACACCTTGCTTGCTATTGATACTACACAGTCAACATTGTCACCAACAGGTTTGTACCTCTAGTGCTATAGCCTGATGAAGAGGAGGTATAGTGTACTTCCCACAATGCATTCTTCCAAAACAATTTTTGTACTGGTTGTCACATTAGTTTATAGTGACAAAAAGTACTTAATTGCAAGATTGGGATGGGTTTTGTTCATTTAGGTACTTTTTGTCCCTTTAAGTATAAACTCATATGACAACCAGTGCAAAAATTGTATAGGAAGAAATGCATTGTGGGAAGAACACTATTATGGCGTTTACACTGGGCAAAAAGTCGTTATCGAATTCCCTTTTTTTTCAATGACAACTAAGGATTAGCATAAATTAATTTGTGTTGTAGTTGTTTACACTTAACACTGATTTTGAATTCGCATTCATAAAAATGAATTACATATTTGTTTGATAGGCCGGAAATGTACGGCCTCGAGTCAGGTGTCATGTTTGGTAAACTTGAAATCGATTACGACTTTCATTTACACTCACAAAAGTCGTAATACAATTTAACGACTTATTCAAATTCACCTCAAATGAATGATGATAAAGTCATCATTGAAATTCGACTTTCTGAATTGCGTCCTAATTACGACTGTACCCGTTTACACTTATCACGAAAGTGAATTCGATTACGACCTAAGTGAATTCGATGACGACTTTTGCCCAGTGTAAACGCCCTATATGTCTCTTCTTTGCCTGATGTGTATGCTTTAGCTAGAATGTTATCACTGTGTATCTCATCTGCTATTGTTTGTTTGTTTCAGATATCGGGTGCACACCGTATAACCATTCTTCCCCCCCATTTATCATAACCTACATGTTGGGTCCCTATCTGTACCGGTTATTACTGTCCAAATTCCCCCCCTCCCCCCCCCAACACTATTGTGCTCTTTGTATAGTTTGTGTCATCTCAAGTGGAAGGTTACATCATCTCTTTTTGTACTTCCATTAGCATTTTGATCATGACACTTTATTCGCACATGTATCATGTTATGATTCCAAGCATAGCATGTGCAATTTATGCTACTCATTCTAAACCTGCAGTGACATCACCTTTAACCGTCAGAGGCACACTTTTATTATGACCTAATATTTCACAGGTTTATTTGGGTACAGATGCATAAGATAACCAGTAACTTTTTACCACATCTCAAAGAAGGTAATTGGGATGTGTGCTTCCTGTGGGAAAGTAGGCATTAGGATCTCTTTATATCTGCACCCTATAAACCGAAATCTAAGGTCATAACTATGGGCTTGGTAAGGAAGTTCCATTTGAATACTGGTACATTTCCTTGTGGTCAATAATTATGAATTCTCAAAAAACATACACTCTTGTTTCATCCTTGGAATTCCTTGGTTGATACAAAACAAAAGAAAAGGTGTCTTACAAGGATAAACGGTCTTGGTGAGGACAGGAAAAAAGCCGTGAATTTGTTCATTAACTTCAGTAAAATTTGTACAGGCAGAAATCACCGTGGGGAGGGGGACAGTCTCATGTTAAGACTAGAGTCAAGTCGAACATTTGTACTCACATTCTACTATGTCATCAAGGGGAAGGGAGTTTTTTTGCACAGAGTATTTATCCTATTATTGATGTGTTTTATAAGTGTGTTCAATTGTTTAATCTTTCATGTAGGTCTTCAACTGAAGGGAAAATAACATCTCTGCTACATCTACTGATTTGCCCTTTCTTACCAAAAAACCCCTCAAAAAATTTAATTCAAGAGTCCTGGACTGGAAGTCCTGAATTTAAATGCCCTTTTTAAAAGATTTCTTTATAAGTATCAGCCGATTTATATTACCAACAGATTGCCTCATGTGTGAAAAGATTCCTATCCCATATCTGAGCTTTTATTTTTTCCTATGTCGTTCAGAGCCTTTGGTTTTGGTTTTTGTTGACATTTTAAGGAAAACGAAACTATTGCAATAATAGCTAAGGCATGAATATATTATGAAAAAGAAAAGGCAAATGGTTACTTTTCAATTACAAAAATAAAACAACTTTGTCCTAATTGTTGAGGATAGCTGCTCTTTCATAATTAACAGTTAATCAGCAGTCGTTGATGGTTAATCCTCTGTAATAAATGAAGCCAGTACTTCTTGTAGATTTGCTGATCTGGGGTACCATTTACAGAGCCCCTCAATACGGTTAATGGGTAGTAGGTATTGACTTCCAATGTAACCCAAGCCAAGTGTCGTCAATTAGGGAAGAACTTTGGAAGAAATCATAACCTGAAAACTCTCTGGACTGGTCCCAAATCGTCTGTCTTCTCACTCAGTTTGTAATTTGCTATGCTTCATGAACTACAAGCAACTTGAATCATATTATATTTTTTTCCTTTACTTAATTAATGTTAACAAAGTCATTCAAAGTCCACATTTTGCATTGAGTAGTTAAATTATGTTGAATCTGTGTTTGAACAATGTTGTCTTCAGAAGATGCACTTACAAAACTTTTCTATGTTGTGTTATTTTGAACATTTTCTTTTCACTGTTTATGCCCAGGTTTTAAATCAGTTGATTTTCATTCACTGACTGCTATGTTGTAGCTGCATAGATTAGTATTGCTTGGATGAAATTTTAGAAAATTAAAACATCAATTTCTGTTCTCTGTATGGTTCATTTGGAAAAGGCTGACATTACTTTGCACACACAGATAAAGAGCTTGATTCCATTTGCAACACTGTAGTCAAGACATAACAGACATTGCCGCTATGCAGTGGGGGGTTTCCTGTAAATGTGCATATTTCACACCGCATTCATTTCTTCTGCCTTTTTTGCAGTCAAGAGTATAACACTTATTTTAAGACACTCCTAAAATATAAAATTTGATAAGCCTGTGTAAAAGGAAACAAACCTTACAAATTTTATAAAATGTGTTTCTTTTTTGTTAACCCATTGACAATCTTTAGACACTGGTTATTGCTAAAAGTAACTCTTTCTAACAGATTGATATACAGTTACGCATGATTTCAATACTTTCTTTGGTTCACATCTTTAATTATTTTTTTTTCCAGTCCGCGCATCTGGTATACAGAAATCTAGTTCTTCACCTTTGTCAAAAAAAACTTATTTTGTTAGTGCGACTATTTTGACCCTTGACGTCTGATTCCCTTTGATTTTGTCTCAGCTCTTGCATAATGCTGGTGCAGAAATTCCTGGTAGTAATAGTAAGGGTTCAAAATTAAAGTCCCATTCTAGAGGTTGGGGAGAAGGTTTGAAGGTGTTTTCTTCTTGTATTTTCAAGGGTGCGAACAAGATTTTTTGGTCCGAACCTCTCTGTGAAAAATGTGGGGAACTCTCGCTAGAGGGGTTTTTTTCAAAAATGGCCGCCAAAATTCAAGAAAATGGCATAATTACAGCTTAAAAACACTATCTAATGTTAATATGAAATCAATTTGGGGTATTTCTTAAGCCAATTATTGTGTCTATGCTATTTTCCAATAATTAGAATTATGATATGTACACGTAGAGGGCGCGTTTTCAAGAAGGTCGCCAGAAATTTCTGTATAATAGCCTTTTTTGGGATTGGGACCGGTATCAATTAATTATTATTGAATCACCAAGTATAAATCAAGTGAAGATTTGAAGGTATTTGTTTACATTTTCAGGATGGCGAACAAGATTATTTTTGGTCCAACCTCTGGGAAACGTGGGGAACTCTCGCTAGAGGGCGTTTTTCAAAAATGGCCGCCAAAATTCCAGACATGGGTTAATTTAGGAGGAGCTAGAACGGCTACCTGAGAATCCCAATGAAATTCAATTTTGGGGTATTCTGACTGCTCAATCTATATATAATGATATTTAAATATTAGGATTTATGATAGGAACCTTTAGAGAGTGCGCTTTTTTCAAAATGGCCGCCAAAATTTCTCATAACATCGTCATATTAAGGCTAAAAACCAACAGGCATCTAAGAGTCCAAATGAAATCAATTTCGGTGTTTCTTAATGCTAGTTATATTGTATTAATCTATTCTAATCTAATAATTACATACACATTTGATAAGTCCCCGTGAGGGCGCTTTTTTCAAAATGGCTGCCAAAATTCTGTATAATAGCCTTTTTGGACCGTTCCAATTAGATTATATATGGATACAATTATAATCATGTGAAGATGTTTGAAGGTATTTGTTTACATTTTCACGAATTCTGAACAAGAATATTTTGAGTCCAACATCTAGGAACTGTTTGTGGGAAACTCTCGCTAAAGGGCGTTTTTCAAATGCCGCCAAAATTCCAGAAAAGTGCATATAAAGCTAAAACACGAGCAAAAGCCATCTAAGAGTCCAAATGAAATCAATTTCGGTGTTTCTTAATGCTACTTATTGTGTAATGCTATTCCCAAATTAGAATATATGATAAGTACCCTAGACTGCCGCTTTTCAAAATGCTGCCAAAATCCATTAATAGTCCTTTTGGGGGGGGGGGGGGGGGGGGGGGCTGTTTCCATTTTATCAAAGTCATCATATGAAGTGAAGATTTTACAAAGATGTTTTTTTTATATTTTCAGGTATTCTGAACACGATTTTTTGTCCTACATCTGGGAATGTAGTAACTCCAAAATGGCCGCCAAAATTCCAGCAATGAAAAGCAAGCTACAAACAGCTATCTAAGAGTGTAAAATGATATCAATTACTTATTTTCAAGTATCACGCATCATCAAAGTGCAGATTGTTGAAAGTAATTTGTTTATATTTCACAAGGAGCTGACAGATTGTTTTGGTCCAGAATGTGAGAACTCCTCGGAGAGGGCATTTTCAAAATGGCCGCCAAATTCAGAAACCGCATATTAAAAGCTATTAACAGCTATCTGAGAATCAAAATGAAATATTTTTGGGGTTTCTCTTAATATTTTATGATAAATTCCCCTAGAGGGCCCTTTTTCAAAATAGCTGGTCAAAATTCCAGAAAATGACATATTAAAATAAAACAGCCCCTAAGTTCAAAATGAATCAATTTTGGGTGTCTTATAGATAATTGTTTTCCGCATTCTCCATTGAATTATAATAAATACCACCAGAGTTTTTTTTTTCACAATGGCAACCAAAATTCCTATAATAGCCTTTTTTTTGGGGGGGTTATCAATGCGTGATTGACCAATCCAAGTATCACTTTAAAGTGAAGAAAGTTTGAAGTATCGTGTATAAGTTTCAGATGCTCAGATTTTTTAGGTCCTACCTCCTTTAAAATGTGGGAACTCGCAAGAGGGCATTTTTTAAGGGCCACAAAATTACAGAATGGCTTATTAAGCTAATAGCCATCTAATAGTAAACATGCTATAATTTTGAGTATTTCTTAATTATATTATTGTAGATTTAGGGGTGCGCTATTTCCAAAATGGCTGATAAAGTTTAATATATAATATATATATATATATATATATATTATATCTCTATATATATATATATATATATATATATGTTGGTTGTCCAATCTTCCCTTTTATTTATCCCATTTTTTTCGTTCTTTCTTTTCATTTCAGGTCAGCCTTGACAAAGGCCTAAACGGCCCGAAACGTTCGGCAATTTTGTGCTACAGTACTTGCAACGTCCACTTTCCAATATTTCTCTCTTTATAATATTCCAGGACATACTATCATGTGAGTCGTGTGTCCAACTACTTTTGTCAAATGTCTCACATATATATATATCTATGATCATATATATAGATATATATATATATATATATTATATATAATATATATATATATATTATCTCTAATATTATATAATATATATTTTCCGCTAATATATTCGTTAGTGGGAAAGGATGTATTATTCATTAGTTTATAATGATCCTTTAAAGTTATTAATTAATATTCATATCCTTTTTTTATTCTAGTGGATTATTCCTTCATTTGCATAATTAATATTATCCTTTGAACGGATAAATCGCAATACAAAGGGAGGCGTTACGAAGGGAAGGCAATTTCCCCCTAACGCCGTAATGAGTGAATATCAAAAGATCTCTTCCCCTAAGCCAGGCGATAGCGATATATATATATATATATATAATATATAATAATATACTATATATATGTGAGAAATTGATGACAGCGCGGACGTAGCTAGTAGCATTATTAATCGACAAAATGAACTTGCTGTGGAGGGGACTCGAACCCACACTCCGTTTAGATCTCGGGCTGCGGCTTAATCACTTGCGCCACAAGGCATGTGATGGGTCCATTAGAGTTTCTACATCACTACCGTTCGCTGCGTTTAATGCCGTCCATATCCCGCGGTGATCAGCTTGATACACAAGCAACTCGAAATAATTGATAAACATATGTGAGAAATGGGAGTTACTTAAACCTCTGGGAATTACTGCATGAAGAAATACAAATATGTGAGAAATTAGAAATGGATTGACCAGCGCGGAGTAGCATTTATTAATGCAAAATGATTGCTGTGATATAGATATATAGTACATTTTATGTAATTAAATCGGGTCATCCCCCTTATAACTATTTGGATTCGGCCTAATTGAATAGGGATATACATTTTCTATATATTGCCCTCCTTTTCAGCGGATTACGCTAAAAATATGTCACAATTTTATGTATTACACAATCCACAGGTATACTAGTATTTTAAACTCTGAAATGTAAAACAACTTTATATGACAATTGACACCATTTTTCGAAAAAGCGCCCTCTAGGCACATTTATCATAAATCTTATTGCATAGCATTACAGAATAAATAGCATTAAGATACAACCCCAAAATGATTTCATTTTTTATTCTCAGATTCTCACCTGTTAAATACTTTAATATTGGTTTTATCCCCAAATTTCTCAGAGGGTCGACCAAAAAATCTTGTTAAGCATCCTTGATAATATTAAACAAATACATTTCAAAAACATCTGCACTGTGATTTTATTTTGATATATTAATTGATATCATTTTGTACTCTTAGATAGCTGTTTGTAGCTTAAATATTTTCATTTCTGGAATTAAACCAGCCATTTGAGAGTTATCCACATTTCCCCAAACGTTGGACCTAAAAAATCCTGTTCAGCATCCTTGAAATGAAAAAAAAAATAAATATTCAACTTTGATTTATATTTGAATTTGGATATAATAATTGAAAACAAACAGCCCCAAAGCGCTATTTTATGAAATTTTGGCAGCCATTTTGAAAAAGCGCCTCTAGGGTATTATCATAAATTCTAACATTTGGAATAGCATAATACCATAACTAGCATTAATAAACACCGAAAGTTTGATTTCACTTTGACTCTTAGATGGCTGTTTTTAGAGCTTTAATATGCAATTTTCTGGAATTTTGGCGGCCATTTTGAAATAATAAATATAAATTGGTATTAATTTTCCCACATTTCCCATAGGTTTGCTCAAAGTAATCTTGTTCAGCATCTTGAAAATGTAAACAAATACCTTCATCATCTTCACATTGAGTTAAATCGCTAATTTGTTTGCCAGGAAAATCCTGTATGTTGGCAGGTCTGTGCCTAATTCCCCTCAGTTATTGGTCTCAATGATTTATTTTATTTAAGTATCACGTGTGTCTAATAGATTTTTCCTAAACTTCAATTATCATGTACTATATATATCACTTATTATTATTAATCGTACTATATTTTGCTGTATCTTGTGATGACCAAAAATAAATATTATTGATTGATTTGCTTGATAATTGCTATACCATTAATAATTAATTACATTAAGAAACACCGAAATTTGATTTCATGTGGACCTCTTTAGATCTGCTGTTTTTAGCCCCTTAATTTCATTTCTGGAATGTTTGGCGGCCTCTAAAGGTACCTATCATAATTCCTAATTATTAAATATCATTATATAGAGAGAGCATTTCAGAACATACCCCAAATGTTCATTTGGATCTCCGTAGCCGTTTCCTATCTATCTTAACTCTACCTTTTCTTTTCTGGAATTTTGGCGGCCATTTTGGACAAAACGCCCTCTAGCGAAGTTCCCCACATTTCCCGAGGTTGGACCAAAATAATCATGTTCAGCATCCTTGAAAATGTAATCAAATACCTTCAAACAAATCTTCACTTTGATTGTATACTTTTATCATAATAATTAATTGAAACCGTCCCAAAAAGGCTATTATACAGAATTTGGCAGCCATTTTGAAAACACCCCTCTACATGTACTATCATAACTTCTAATTATTGAATAGCATTAACAATAATTAAGCATTAAGAAATACCCATACCCCCCACTTGCATTTTCCTATTCCCCTATTCGATGGGCTGTTTTTGTTTTAGCTTTAATATGCCATTTCTGGAATTTTGAGCGGCCATTTTGAAAAACGCCCTCTAGCGAGAGTTCCCCACATTCCCATAGGTTGGACCCAAAAATCTTGTTTTTTGAATTTTTAAAGTATTTTATTGTAGCATCCTTCAAACCTTCTTCCCCAAATTTCTAGAATGGGACTTTAATATTGAACCCTACTATAAATCAAAAAGAAAAAAAAAATTGAAAATAAAACTAGTTCATTTTGTGAGACCCGGGCTTGATCCTCTGGGGTGTTTGGTTGCGGAAGACCCTTTGTCACATCTTCTTGCAGTGCAGTGATACGTGCTGGAGACACTTACGAAGCTTTTGAATAGCAAACATAGTCAGACATAGCTCATGGACATTTTGCTGGTTATCATAAGGCACGGGATACAACAGGAGTGAACTTGTTTTTTTACACCCATTGGATACTGTGGTAGGCTGCCTGGCAAACTTATCACGGAATGTACAGAGGTCCTTGTTCGCCGACATTTTTGTATTTGGCATAAAGTGCATGTTCACCATTGAGGATAGATCAATTTTGTAGGTGATTTGCTGTGCTGACAGTCGGTGAACAACGTGACCAAGACAAATCGATGCTTGACTTAGTCCTGTACTCTTTCAAAAAGACAGTGTTTTTTTTTTTTAGTTAAAATAAATCTTGTATTTTTCACGCTTGTCTTCAATATAGGTTCTCCTCCAAATAGGTCCACCCTACGAATGAGCATAGGGTAGCCAGCCTTGCAATAAATAGTAAAAAGCAAGCACATAAGATAGCTGCTCCGTCTTTATTCTTTATGGTGGGGAGTATATTTGAAGATATTGACTTATACAGTATTTAGATATTATAATTTTCATTGATAGGGTTTATACGTACATGGTTCAGATACATTAAAGGTGTGTGAACCCTCCCCCCCCCTTGTGAAGTATGCCTGCTCTTTTCTTCAAAAAGCTGCAAACATACAGTGAATGATGTCACTAGCATTTGGCTGACAGGCAAGCCAGGCAGCAGTCAACCTAAAATGATGAACATAACATCAGTTACTAGTACTCCTACATCCCGATATCCTCTGATTCTTTCCAGTTTGGTCCAACACACCCCTATCTATCCAAGGAAACCTTCCTTAATTTTTCTCGTCCAGAGTCCTTAATGTTTTCAAGTGAGGACTCAACACCAAATGTGTTATAGATCTTGAAGTCCTGCTTCATGTAAGAATATGTTTTGTGTATATGATTGTTGCCTGCTTAGATCAAAGATATGGAAAACCCTTCATCAAACCCTTGAATTGACAAATGACTGACAAATCTACTATTGTGGCTCCAGTTGAACAAATATGAATTTTGTTATTTTAAATAAATTGCATTCAACTTTTTATTAGACTGATAGACTGACTAACCAATCACTCTTTAAACAACATTCTTTAATTGGTTTAGTCATATCACTTTCGTGATGGACAAGATGGGTGTGGTGTTATAGTCCAGATCAAAAGCCATGGCATGGAATATAAATTCTTATTTCCCGTCTTAAAAAAGTACATACAACTGTTGAATAATAATTGTAAGGAGTGTTGATGGGGCAGGAAACTGAAATTAACTTCCAAGGCTAAAATTTCTACAATTTAAAAATGTTCAATTTCTACTATACGTCTTTCCACTCCAAAAAAAAAAAAAAAATTTTTTTTTTGGGGGCTGCATAAGCAAAGTTAAAAGTTTGATGAAATTTTATGTAGAAAGAAAGACCTTTAAAAAATTTGACCTTTTGCCGTAGTCATGCATTGGATTCTGTCGTTTTCGTAAGGCCTGCGTTGGGAAGGGAGCTGTGATATGGACAGAGGACTAAGACCATTTCTAATCGATCTGTCAACCAGATAATCTTTTAAGGGATAATTGTCCTATGGATGGAAGGTCTCAGGAAGAGGATAGTTCCATAGTGAAAATCCTTGCTGTTATATGAGCCAGGGTGATAATGAAATCATTTGATACTGAAAATACCATTGCAGACATTTTAGAAGTTAACAGAAATCTTATGAAGCTCTTACATCCATCTCAAATATGTTTTTTTCTTTAAAAAAATGTAGTAAATTTCGAAAAAAAAAGATTGTATCTAGATTTTTACACCAATGGAAGTCAAACTCCACTTTCTATATGTGTGAGAATACTTTAGAATCGGCACAGAAATAAAGTGTAAGAGTATATGTCACTTTTCAGAGCTAACAAAAATAGGATGGAAATATTTTTATAAAAAAAGCGAAAAATAGCAAAATGAAACATTTAATATTATATTTTTTGTTTTAGAAATTTGGTGTATTTTGGGTGAATGAAAGCACATGCAACCCATTTGATGTATTATTGATACAGTTCTAGCCAATGCCTCTTGTTTTCAGATTTGGCTTATTTGGAGAGAAGAAAACAGAGAGAGAGAGAGAAAACAATGTAAATTTGTAATTTCCTGAAAGTGTATGTAATATGCTTTTTGAACATTTTTCCATAGTTGTGTGGGGAAGAAAATAAACAAAACATGATAGCACACAAACCTCCCAGTCTGCATTGAGCACAAGAGAGAAGTAGCCCATTGCATGACCCAGTAGAAGAATTTCCCTTCAAAAGGTTATCACTACAAAAAGCAATTGAAATGATTCCCCGAATGGCGTGAAGCCATTACAGGAAGCCATATTAACATATTGAAAGGGATTACATCCTACTGGACAAACCATTTTATCATCAGCTTTTGCATAGATTTTCAGCCACACAAAATCAGTCACTACTACTGAGAGGTTGCATTGAATGAGCTACATTCATTTCAAGTTGTACAAATCTGTTAAAGAAAGGGATGGATAACCTCTTTAGCTCAAACAGTCTACATTTCCTATGCAAATGCAAGTACTACACATTGAGTATAGATGGGTGAACATATGTTTGGGTTGCATAATTTTGAAATTGGACAAATCAGGGCTTTCTAAAATATTAAGATTTGGGGAAACAAAGTAATTAGAAAGACCAAAGGTTTGAAACCAGTTACCCAATTTGCCTGAATTCACTTTGTTAGTCACAAGTTGTTGATTAACTTTTTCTGGCAGGGGAGGTGTGTAAAAAGATATTGGCCTATACTTTATCTCTTCTGAAATATGAAGAGACGAATTGTGCGTATTACCGCAGTGCCGGCCCTTCAGTTGCAGTATGCTTGTGCTTTGACACGCACGCTGAAAGTCGGTTCAACGTATACGCCTGCACCGCTACTTCATACTTTGAGCTGGACAGAGCATAGGTTGTGCATATTTAGTTTTAAAAATTATAGGCGTATGAGGTGGCAAAATATAGATATCATCAGTATCTTCATGGGGGTTTTTCTTTTCTTGCATCGGACGGCAGAGATAATGTGTTGTAGACGGGAGCCAGCTAACTGTTGATTGGTGGGGTTTTTTGAGAAGAAGTCTATGTCCAACGATGGACGAAAGGTAGGGCATCATTGAGAATGTGTCTGCAGTTTGTGACGGGAGAGAAGAGAGGAGAACCCACATTGGCAGGCCGGCGATGGTCGCGCCACATGGGTTGCAATGATTGCTTGTTGCAAAGACTGACCTCCTGTGCGATCCGGTTTAAGGTGACCCAATTCCTTGCGTGGAAGATTACTTAGATGGTTCCTTGAATACCCTTGAACCCCCCCCGATTTACCCGGAAAGTGTTATCGATTGATACCAGATGAAAGGCTGATGTTTATCATTGTCGTCCGGAAATTTCAGCCCTCAAATCCATTACATTCCCATGATATAAACGAAAAAACGGGGACCGTTCCGTTTTTAGTTGGTTAACCATCAATATTAGCACATGTATTGATAGGGCATTGCAGTTGCACTATTGCGTTCTACCTCACAAAACCACAAGCTTGTTTCCCAAGGGTACTTGATAGGGGTACGTGCAAGTGCCAGGCTCTCAGATCATGTAGAGAAACACAAAGAACATAAATTGGAACAAGCACTTTATGGAACAACCTTTTTAAAGAACTTGATGACACATAGCATAATACCATCGATGAGCATATCCCTAGGTTTTATCGTACAAATCAACATAATAAAAACAGCCTTTGAGATGGGTCTCTGAATTACCTCCAGTCATTTTTTTTTTAGCCGGTCACAATTTTTTTTAGGAGATCATAGTACCAGCTTTAATTGTGAAATTGTACTGTACCAGAGTTGACATAATCACCTCCATGGTTTTACCTCACAAACAATTGCTATTCCAAGTTGTTCACTGAATGACCCGAGGTCATTGAGACGTCACAATTTATTTAAGAAATTTTGTCCGACTTAAGAGACTAGTAAGGCGTGGGAGTACCTGTTTACAGCCATTATCTTTTAAGGCGTGTGAGTTAGATCGAGGCTCTAATGCACACACCTTAAGTGAAGATAGGAATGTGAGTTATACATAGATGACAATGTAAGAAGTGATCGGACAAAATGTTGATGTATTGTTTGATTTTAGACAGAATCTTACAATTTGTTTTGGCACTTTTACACTTGTGTTTATAGAGTGATTGGAAAAATAGCCTCTTCCATTTTCATACAAGGTCCAATTTTGCACCTTCTAAAAGTTGACGTTTTAGGGAGAATGGTTATAAGAAAAAAGTTATGGATGGCAGTGTGTTTGTCACAGAAGTTTGGTGTGATGTATGCAGAAGAAGGGTTAAAACTATCTTCACAGGTTCACATATACAAGGTGCAGCAAGAACATCACCTATAGCCAAGTGTACTTCAAATATAACCTATAACCACTCCCCATATTTGTTCTTGAGGAATTTTTCAACATCTCCCCTACTGCTCTCATTGGAAGCTTCAGAGGAAACTTTTCATTGCTCGTCTGCTCATTTCAAATGACGATGTCTGATGTCACCCTCATCTTTTTCCATAGGTTCTTAACACACAAATCAATGCCATTTTGATGGGGTTCCCTTACTGACCTGCAGCCACTCGAGGCTGTTTTAGCTTCTCAAAAGGTTTAACATCTATAGTACTGAGATAATTCTGTGAATAGTATCTTACCTTGCATAGTATAGGGATATTTTTGTAATGAATAAACCTGTTAAGAGTTGACTGAGACTATACCATCTGTACCTCCATGGGTTTTATCAAACAAATCCTGAGGTGGTTCTCTTAACCCTAATGCCACATCTGTTTCTAGCCTATATCCCAGGAGGGAGTGAAGGAATGAGGGAAGATGGGAAGAAGAAAAGTCACAAATTCGGGGTCGGTCTTGAACCTGGAGATTCCATGCTACGACGGTGTCGCTGGCCAGGCCAGCAATTTTGTGCCCATATGTGTCTTCGTTTGATGATGTAATCGCTACATCCGAGACATAGTGCATTTTTCTCAGTGCTGTGGGATTTTGTGAGATTCAGTGGTCTTAGGGTTAATGACCTGCAATCAATAGACTTTTTATGCTCCTCCTTTTAGAATTAAAGTGAGGCTTGTGTGGCAGAGTGCAACTCGCGTAAAAAGTGCTTGAAGCACTGCGCATTTTACAGTGACCATTCTTTAGAGTCGCCCAAACTTTGCAGCATGAAAAGTGTCTATTTGGAAGTTGTCACAAGTTGTTCAAATGAACATTGTCCTTCCAGGTGGATAAACCTTAACAGAATTGGGTGACGCTTTCATACCATGAACATTGTCATGGTTTTGTCGCTCATGATTTCGTCACCAAAGAGATGGTAATGTGAACAATCTGCAGACATTGAGAACTGTCACAGTTGTTTAGAAGAATACAGCCCTCTTGGACAGACCTGAAGAGTAGGGTAATACACTGCATACTGTCATGATATCACCAGACATTTATTTTGATTGCATAAATCAACATTGATCAACGGCCATTGAGATGGCTTTGCTGAATAACCTGAAGTCATTCGAGGCTGTCAAAATTTGTTTAAAGTATATTAGTTTTACCTGATGGATCCATAAAGAGTTTGGTGACATGTTGTATACTATCAGTACCTCCCTAGGTTTTTGTTGCATTCAAAATACTCAATAACCTGCAGTCATTTTGGGAACTCCTCAATTGGTTTAAAGGGATGATGCCTAAAATGAAAAGACCACTGTGAGAGGTGGGTGCCACAAATGCTGCATTCAACCCTCATTGTTGTAAGGTTTTATGTCACAAATCAACAGCCTTTGAGGTAGTTTTCTGAATGAATAGTGGCTAGTCATCTGAAGGAGCTTTTTCAAATCTTGTGAAAGCCTTCAAGACAGACCAAGCATTTGGTAATACATTGCATCGTGCCATTATCAAAATCATTTGTATCGTTCATCTCTCAAAATATTTATTCCCACACTAATCAACAACCTTTTTTAGGGAAATATCTTGTGCTAGAAAGAACAAGTTTGTTTGCCAAGGCCTTCTATCCATTTTTAGGCTAAACCCATTCAAAAAATCAAGGGTATTTTTTTGCAATTTTCCCTAAAAGCACCCGATTTTGGAACGACTAAGGTGCTTTCTTTCATTCGAAAGTGCTGACAATTTTCAGTTGGCAACTTTTATTGATTGATGGAGACAAAACATTTAAAGGTACAATGAGAGATTTTAAGACATCCATTTCTTACCTTGTAGTGATTTCATACAGATGAGACAATCAGTAGATTTCTTACCTTGTATTTAGTTACAGAAATGTCTTTCAAGTTATAACAAAAGGTAATTTTGATTTTCTATATTTCAATTATTCTTTGTCAAAGACTCGGTTTAGTTATGTCTGTGAAAGAGGCGAAAGAAGTGAGCTGCACGAGTGCGTCAGCACGAGAGAGGTTTCGCGCGATAGCGCATACTCCCACACAGCATGTTCAGGTGGAGAAGTAAATCAGTTTCCCAGGCTGTGACACAGACTATATTTTAATATAAATATAGGCTGAAATTTCACAATTTTTGTACCAAAGAAATATCAGCATAATCCTTTCAGATGGGGATATTTTTAATGAAAAGCTTTTTATCAGTACAAGGGACATCTGATACGTGAAATCTCTCGTTGAAAATTTAAGGATCTGCTGAATGGAGATTTAGAATATTTGGACTCAGTTTGACACATTTTTCATACCAATCTAAAATGTGTCATGAAAATGGTTATTTAAGTTGTTAATTCTTAAGTGTATAACAATTTGAAAATGTGAACTTACATGGTTATCGTCAACTAAATATTATAAAATATAAGCTACAGTGGCACTGTGTTATTCAGCTTTGTTAAAAATTCATAAGAAAATTGCTATAGGAACATGCACCCTTTTGTCACCTTGAATTTGATCAATTTAGACAAGCATGGATTTTGACGCCTCAGCCATATCAAAAATAGACACAGATGCTATTGAAACTGCCAAAAGCTTTTTATATGTTTTGAAATATCTGCAAAAGGTGGTCTAGGCAAGGCTAATAATGTTTTTGGATTGTTGCTAGTCCCTAGCGGCAAATGTATTTTACATGGAGCCTCTGAACCGTTATAGCTGTTCTAAAGAGCATCCACATCGATAGGGGTTCATGCAAGCAGGCTAACTAGCCATAGGAATTGGTGATTTAAATTTGAACATCACTCAGCAGTGCGTATCAGTTCCCTCGGACAATTTCAGTCTATATTCCCTTGTTTTGGCAGGATGTGGAAGAGGCCTAGGAAATGCAAACTGGTTAGTCTAGGTTCAAGTCAAGCTGGCTTTATCGTACTTTAAAAAATGAAAGCGACATGGTCAGATTGATTAAGTTGCACATGGACAGGCAGCTTTGAGTTTCAAACATTATGGTACATGTGTTTTCTGTGTGTTCTGGTATTTTAACATTTTTGTATTTATAGTCCATTCACTTTAACATGGAGCACAACTTTTGATAAAGTACTATGAATTAATACTACAGGAGACCAAGGTCATAACACAATCCTGTAATAAGCTTACTATGGCAGCTATAGTATTTTGTCACAATTTGGAACATATATACCATCTGACAATGTGTAGAATATAAGAGGGAAATTAGTGGGTTCATGTTTCACCTTTATAATGAATAGAGTACAGTCCTACTGTCTGTTCAATTAACTTAGATGTCCGGTTTTTATTAATTATTTCCAAAAATATACGTTTTTGAAATAAATCACGAAAAGAAAGTTGTTGGGTATCTTTGGACCTAAGACGTTTTTTACATGACAAAAGGAATGGGACATTTCAAACCTTCAAATCTATTGAAATCTGAGTATTTCACCCTCGTTTTGAAAATGAGCGAATAGAGGTTTGGTACCATTAGTAATTACGTTTTGTGGAAGGTTACATTGACTGCACTTAGTAGGTAGTAAAAGTTATCGTCGGAGGAGATGATTCACGATCAATAGGCCTATTGTCCGCCACCTTTGACTGGTATGAAACAAATATGCCAACTTTGTTCAACAGGATCAAATCCGAACCGTTGTTATTTGCAGTGAACTTTTGCAATACAAACTAGATATCCAAGGTTCCACACAGTATTAAATTGAATGGATGGCATTACATGAGAAGCTATGAGAGCTATGTGATCCTTTTGTTCATAACCAATTGATTACAACAGACAGACCCTTTATCAAAAGTATAAGTATTTCAACTATTCATTTATATGCCCAGCATTAATGCACGCGCAAACACCTGAAATCAAAGCAAGGTCCACGAATCAATAATTGTCCGTAACATGTTTCGAAGCACCCCTAGTTCATAAATGAGTCTGCCACAAAAGTTTCAGAGTCAAAAGTCAATATTCAACTGGACCCAGTTTGTTGTCGTTTGCCAATAAAAATCAGCGTAAATTGAATAAAAATCCAAAGAAGAAATAAGTTTCAAGTTGGAATCCAATGATCTTGTTGGGTCCAATGAAGAATAACAACTTTTCTTTCATGATATATTTTGAAAACGCGTATTTTTTGAAATAATTAATAAAAACCGGACATCTAAGTTAATTGAACAGACAATAGTTGATCCATGTGGCAGTTGGATAGTTAAGTTTTGAGTTATTTTGCCAGATGGATACTTTCTGTGTTAGATACAACTTTAATTTTATGTAAGATAAATATGTAACTTCTTTTAATAGTTCCTTAAGTTATTTTACAGAGCTAAATCTGTAATAAATGTGACACTAATGGTGAAGCCTGGTTTTCAAATCTCATTGACCTAGCAATACCCTCATCAGTTTGAATACCTGGCTTTATGATAGGTACGTGCAAATCTAAGTCATTACTCTCTCCCCATCATTCCAGTAATTCTTGGGCAGAATGGGATGCCACGATTGATCCCGGTCGCAAAAATCGTAAATGTCAGTTTTTTTTTTTTTTTTTTTTTAATTAATGTAATTTTGGTGACCAATTTGTAATTTGGCCGCCATCTTGGATTCTAGGAAAAATTTAGGGTGTCCCCCAAGCTTATTTGAAAGAGTATGAGTTTAGGAACATAAAACCGTTGAGAAAAGTTTGACCCCACAAAATGGCAGTTTTTCCCTGGATTAGACCTGTCTAAAATCTGTAATAAATGTGACACTAATGGTGAAGCCTGGTTTTCAAATCTCATTGACCTAGCAATACCCTCATCAGTTTGAATACCTGGCTTTATGATAGGTACGTGCAAATCTAAGTCATTACTCTCTCCCCATCATTCCAGTAATTCTTGGGCAGAATGGGATGCCACGATTGATCCCGGTCGCAAAAATCGTAAATGTCAGAGCTTAGCATAAATTTAGCAAGTTTAAGCTTGTCAGTTGGAAGCTTGGTGGTAATGCTGCCTATGCTTAGTTTACACTCATGTAGCTGATTGCAACAATTTGAATAAATTTGTGCAATTTTAAAAGCCAATGTGTATGCCCCCTATTAGAAGCAAATTCATGCAGCAACATGCTTCATTGGATAATGAGAGTGTTTGGGGGAAGAAAGAGAAATTTGGTATCTTTCGATGTAGTGCAGGGTTTTATGGCTCGCTTTAAAATATGTCCTCAAAATAGCAAAGAAAAAAATTAAATTTGCATTTGTCATTAGCTGAAGGCAAGAATAGGGGTTGCCTTAGTCAGTATTATTGGTATGTTAGGATGTACGAGATAGGTCCGGCCATCTTAGCATGCTCATGTTCAATTTATTCTGATATTTTATCAGTTTTATGAAAAAGAACATTAGAATATTTCAGGGAACTGAATTAATTTTAATCTTTCTAGAGAGGCCGGTGTGCACAAGCTCTGTACAAACACACATGCTCCTGGCCAGATTCGAACCTTCTGCATACCAGGCAGATGTTCATATCCACGGGGGCTGAGTAAGTGGGGAATGATAGATTTAATAAACCTTGTGTTCATTGCATTTGTAGTGTAATGGATTGCATCAGAACAAGTATTATTAAATACAAATCATATTGGTCTGATATAGAACTTACATAGCTCTTTGAGCTAACAACATTGAATTAATTTTAATCTAACCCCTTCAACTTGAAAAAGTCAAGACATTCAAGTTATTCCAAGGTGCAAGGCCTAAAAGTTGCCTAATTCAAAGGTGCATGACCTGAAAGTTCTTGATCAAAATTGCTTAATTCAAAGAAACAGGTACACACAAGTCACTAAGTATTTGTCCATGAGTTGGCATGACCTTAGGGACTTTTGAGGAAATATCACACAAAAGTAAATCTAATTACAAGTAAAAAATAGAAAATGGTAAGAAATTGCATTCATTATTTTTTCGCCTTCTTGCCCTAGATAGTTCACATGTACCACACAAGCACGTTTTCTACTCTGGTGTTATAATTAATTGTATCCTAAGAAAAGTGTTTCTAGGGTAAGTTATATAACATGTTTATAAATTAAATTATGTAATCTGTTAACATGTGCTAGTGTTTTATGTGACTGTCAAGTTTTATTTGTGCAAAGGTGAAATGTTGAGGTTTATCCCCATATGACGCTAACCCAGTAGGCTGGGAAGTCATGATGGTTGTATGTATGTAATAATAGTCGTGTCCACACGGAGGCTGAAACTCTGAGTTTCAAAACTCTGGAGTGTCGATCGGGGTTTTTGCCCGTGTGGATGCATTTGGAGTTTTATTGAGGGTCTAGTTGAGTTTTAGCCTCCTAAAAACTTGGGGGGGGGGTGAAGCTCAAACTCTGATAACGCTCCAGAGTGTTTTGGAGTGTTGTGCCGTGTTGACAGCTTGGGGGTTAGTGTGCGGAGGTGACCTCGCAAAGGTCATCTTCGTTGACAATTTCTGTGTTTGAATATCACGCATGAAAGCCAACAGCTTCTGGTATGTTGACTTCCGGTCTATACTCCGATATGAGGAACAGAGGAGAATGGTCAGGGGATGTTTTCAGAGTTTTTGGCATCATTTGACAACCGTGGAGTGTTTTTTCAACCTTTTGGAGTTTCAAACCCTCTGAGTTTTGTGATCATGTGAACATGGCTAATGTCATAACACCCTATAGGGTTGTAGCAATAGTTGTAAGATTAAAAAAAAAATCATTAGTCAAGGATTGTTGAAACATGGGATGGCAAAGGTGTCATTGCACCCAACTTAATTTTATTAGTAATATATAACAGATATTTGGTACAAGGTAAAGATTTAGTCACGCTTTCTTACATAACAAATTGCAGTAATATAGTTGGGGTTGTACAGGCGATGGTTTTCTATCTGTTTTGTTGTAAATTAGAACAAAGATGTCTCACCTGTTTTTACCAATTGAACAAGGGTATTGCATGGTTGTCAAGCGATAACCACACTCTCATGGGTTATGGGCACGACTGCATCAAAATTTGTCCAATAAATGATGATTTGGCCAAAATGATGCTCGATGTAAAATCTTTTGCTGATTTGTGTTTATTACCAAAAAGTATTTGCAGTATGAGGAATCGGTATTTCTAAATATTATTTCCCAAATTGTAACATTGTTGCGCCTGCCTGATAATTTATTAGCTTTTATTGCTTTGTTGAATTTGACTGCACATGCATTCGTTACTTATGTAATGCATTCTGTGGAATGCATCTGGCAATTGATAGATATTGATTATTTCCCAATCACTATAATGAATTGTGAGTGTTGGTGAATCCTGGTGAGTGTGGGCCTCTGTAACTGGAAAGGATGGTTAAAATACATTGCTCCTGAAGATGTGAAGTCAAAGGGGGACATGGCAGCTTTTATTCCCATTCTTTCGCATTAAGAGGACAAATTCCTGTGAAACGTTTGATGAACCATGGTCGCAGGATCCTTCAATTTGAGCAAAATTTAAATTTTTGCCTCAAATTTCTAAAGGTGTCAATTTCTTAGTACACTGGCACTTTGCAGGTTGTTGAACTGTACAATGGACAATGGAAGTGATGGCTTGTAGTGGAACTTGTGAAAAGAGCAAAGGAGCAAGCAGGAAAAAAGAAAATGGCTAGCAACTGAAAATGTCAAACCAGATAACAGCACTCACAGAGCATTGCTTGCAAATCCTTGGAGGACAGAGGGAAATCCTTGGGACAACTTGGTGGCATGGACCGAGGTCTGTCGGCCTTCCTGTTTGTCTAGCAGTCTGACCATCCATTTGCTAAAACTTTCAAAAATAAACAACAAAATGTGTATAGTCTTGACATTAAAACTGCTATTTGTGGAGAAACTACTTTCAGAAATAGTTCAAATGTCAAATTAAGTAATCTTTTAAATCTATATAAATAGGTTTTAAAAATTTGAGAATATTTCAAATTGATAACTAGTATTCAGCTCTGTGCTTCTGTGTTGTAAACTCAAGTGGAGTCAGATTCAGCTTCCCCTTCAGATTTTCATTGCATTTTCTAATTAGAAGAATTATTGCCAGATTACCTAATCAGGAGAATCTGAAATCTTGAAAATTGACTGTTTCCCAACCCGTGATACAGACTAGTTTTCAACAGGTTTGTTTTTCTTGTAAAACAAGTTATCAAGCCTTTGTCAGATATGGATCTGATGTCATCAGCACACGATAAAGCCAGAGTCTTTTCTAATGAACACTTGACAAGCCTCATCCATTTCATACCTGCTTAAAAACTTCCATGGTCTTAATGTGACAACTTTAAAAGAGTTCAAAAAGAGATTTTGAGGCACCCAAATAATGTGTGCATAACAGTATTTCATATAGATTACGACAAACAAAGATTTCTTCCTTGGATTTGGACTACAGAAATGATTTAAAGAGAGAAAAAAGGTGATTTTGATTTGCCTATATTTCAATAAAAACATAGGCTGAATTTCGAGTTGACTCCTATATACGAAATTAGAAAAATTTCACAATTTTTGTACCAAAGAAACATTCTCAGCTTAATCCTTTCAGATCGGGATATTTTTTGATGGAAAGCTTTACACCAGGGCAAAAAATAGAACTTTCACAGTTTTTTAGAGACACCTGAATGTGAAAAACTTCGTTGCCCACCTTTAAAAAATGAATGTGGACGACAGGAGCAGCATAAACCCTCCAACAGAAATAAGAAAATCCCAATGGAACATGGATTTTGACACCTTCCAACATATTTGCTTGTCAAATGCAGGAAAAGCAAAAACCCCAGAATGTATCTTCTAGATCTCTGTAAAAACATTCTTTGGTAATTTCAGCATCCTGTCACAACCAGATTATTACGTGTGCTGAGTCAACTTCCTTTACATCACATATTTATTAGAGTGGTAATTTTTTCTAATTCAAAGTTTAATGGTGGACTTTCATAAGAATTTTTTGATAACTTCTCAAACAGAGTGGTGTTTCAATGTGTAACATATTGATGTTATTATTTCAGTCAGAGTAGCGGATGTCATCCGAGATGCAACAATATTACGTGGTGGGTTTCAGTTATACATGTGTGTTATTATTAAAATTTGGCAATCATTACACTTGCACCAATTTTCTGACCCACTAGTACACAGGATTGGGCTAACAATAAAAATAATGCTTAACGCCTGAAAACAACTTAAGAATACAACTTGATACAATCTTAAAAGATGCTTGGTGATTTTTTTTATGTTTATTAAGTAAATCTAATGTGGGGGTGGAATAGCCTTCATGAAAACACTTTGCTCTGGAAAAATCTGATTTTCTGTTGAACACTTCCTTGCTTTAGTCATAATAAAGGTCCACTCTAACTTCTACTGCATAAGGATACTGCACCTGTGTATGTGAGTTGCCATGTCAATATATTATCATCAAATCCCTATCTGCTGACAACTTAATGCACCTACTGCACATCTAGTTATGTGAATTTCACTTTATTACAGTACTGACATTGTGTAACTTTCAGTACAATACGCTTGATGCAGTAAATAAGTTACAGTAGAAGAATTGACTGCACTAATGTCTATACAGGGTAACCCAAGAATTGCAACCTGTGATAAATAATGCAGTGTTAGGCTTGCACTTTTTGTGACACCCTGTAAGTTCTGCACTTGTATTTGGCAGCTGTGTTGCAGCGTAAAAAATTTCCTACTAAAAATCCAATAAAAGTTATGTTCCTTTGACGAGTGTGACCTGTCTTCATTATTATTGTATGCTTTACTCCCTGGAGAACAAAGCAGAATGAACCGTAAATTTTTAAAGGCCCGATTCAGTATCAGAGGCCTGTGGTCAGAGTTAGGACACCCAGGATTTGGCACCCTCCACCAAAGCTGAATCTCGTAGGAGAGTTGATGAAATGCTGCTTTGCTACCACAAAAAATGGTGCCTATTTCAATGACTCACCATCCTTACCATCAGCAGTGAATGGTTACAAATAAAAGTAACCACATTTGAGGAAATGCGTGTATCGCATCTGACAGTGAAATATGATAGAAAACATTCTGCAGTGCGCTATACCGTGTACCAGGGAAGTTGCGGTTGTATTGAAATGATGAGTAGACTGATTCAAGCAAAGGTGGGTCAACGTCCTTCTCGTCATGGGGTACATGGCCTTAGGATAGAGATGTATGGATCAACATTTATATCTGTATAGAAACATTTTAGGACTGTATTATTTTCACAGTCTCTTGGTTTCGTCATGTAGTGTAGTTCAGAAGGAAGTACTTCAAAGGTTTTGTGAAGTAATTTTTCAGTGGAAAATTGTTCTGTTGTGTTTATAGTTTTAATCTGTGAAGTTTAGATGGAAGTTCTTCAAAGAATATAAAACCTAAGATATATAGCATTTGATTAATTAATATTTGCTAAAATTCAGAATGGGGTGAAACATGCATTTAGAATAAAAATACTAACTTTGAAATTTTGCTGACAAGAGAAACAAGAACATGGGCTTATTCAGGGGGTTGTGCGGAGGGAACATGCACACCCTGGGAGTCTAAGAAAAATAAAGAAATTTGTAGCTGTAAAATAGTCTTCAGATTGTCCCCAGTTATGGGCAAGTGTGTTCCCATCGTCCGTACACAACTTCATCCTTGTCCGTTATTCACACATAAACATTAAAAAATAATCCTTACAGTAGAGCTAATTCTTGGTAAAAGAAGATATTGCTTGATAATATATAAAAAGTTCAGAATTTTTCATTAAGATTTTGTTTTTACATGTATGACAACGTCTAAATTTAGGATTTCTTGGCTGCTACTGCCTGATATTGCCATTAGGATTGAGGTGAGAGTTCAATCCAATGCACCATCCATGCCATTCCCAAAGTGAACAATACCTAAACGACCTGGGATTTTAAAATAAGAAATTTGCCAAGTTGAAAAGTTATTATTTCAAATAGTATATTTTACAAAATATAATGCAAACATTTGAATTATACTTAACATTTGAAATCCTGCTCAGCATCCACATCAGCATCAGAAAGTATTTTAATGAAGAAAGAACAGGGGCCAAAAGTGTAACCATTGACATCAATGGATATTACCACATCATGAAAACAAATACTGTATAAGTGGAAATTTTCACGTACAGATATTTTCGCGATTTTAACAGTTTTGCCAAATGCGCGAGAATTTAATTTCACAGTATTGACATCAATGCAATACAAATCTATTGGAAAAAGTTATTTTCGCGAGGTTTTATTTTCCCTTTTTGGTGTTTCAACGAATCGCGAAATTCGTGAAAATAAAAACCTCGCGAAAATTTCCACTTATACAGTACATTATTCCCCAGCAGCAGATGAAAAATGTGCATGCTGGATGTTTTGCATTTAATTCAGATCAATTCTGTCCCAGTGGAATGTGTCAAGCACATGTGGACCAAATTGACGAGTGATATCAACTACGCAATGCCCGCCGCATGGTCACCGTGAACTGTTGTCACATATCTCATCTTCATTACTCAGTTCATTGATGCACCATACACAGTGTACACTGATTGACTTAGACCTTTTTGATTGTGTTTTGCAAGTATGGACCAAATTGACGATAGATGATGAAACATTGCCCTGTTGATGGTACTATGAACTGTCGCCATGTAGCAAATATCTAGCACTAGTTTGTTTAATACCAAGTTGGTGATCCTTATAATATTGTGATGGGATGAAAATTAATTTAGAACTGGGAGTTAATTAGCTCCTGTAGAAGGTGACAGCTCTTGGATCTGAGGAAATCCTGTCAACTAGGGCTACTGTCACAGTGGTGTCAAAAAAATTAAAAAAGTTCTAGTTAAACCAAACTAGTTTAGACATCCCATAATAAACCAAAGTTATATTTATTATTGCACGACGTAATCACTACATCCATGACTTAGTGCATTTTCTCACTCAGTGCATAGGTGTTTTTTGGTGTTTAGTACCGTTAGGGTTACTGTATGGGAGTTAACTTTAATGCCCCATCTGTTTCTAGCCTTTTTTTTGAGAGAGTGGAGGAATTGAGGAAGAGGGGATGGAGAAAAGTTGCAATTTCGTGTCAGTCTCCAACCAGGGGCCCTTTGAGCCCCTATCCCATGACCGGGGATGCCACGCTATGATGGTGTCCAGCGGTTTCGTGCCCATATTGTGTCTTTGTTTGATGCAATCGCTGCATCCGGGACCGTTAAGGTTAATGAAAGGCAGTTCTTGGTGTGGATCGTCTTATTTGCATGCAGCAAGCATTGTCCTCTTTTCCTAAGCCTGATAATCCTGATTGTCAGCAGGGTTGGCTGCCTTTGTTTTCACCCTCCAGTGCTGTCTGTCTTGGGCTTCCTCTGATGTCACTTAAAATGCTACATGTCAGCCCTAATGTTATCCTTCCATCTCTTTATTGATCTTCCTCTCAGCCTTCTTCCATCTGTGTTACTGAATATTTATTAATCTTTTCCTGGAGATGACCAGTGCACACAAGTGTTGAAAAAAATTTTTTTTTTTTTTTTTTTTCTTCCTTTTCTGTCAATTCTACAGCTGGAAAAAGTAACTTATGAGAATTCTACAGACTTATCCTTCACTTTGAAGCTATTCCTGCAAATTTCAAATATTTTTCAAATCACTGATAGTGTCTTTAAACCAAACTAGTTTAGACATCCCATAATGAACCAAATGTATGGTTTTACGTTTATTATTACAAAACTTTATGTGATGTTGGCCCTTGTTCCATGTCACATCTTGTGATTCAGAGGCTATTTTAACCCTAAAGCCCCATCTGTTTCTAGCCTTTTTTTTGAGAGAGTGGAGGAATTGAGGAAGAGGGGATGGAGAAAAGTTGCAAATTTGGGTAGGGCTCATGACTGGGGATACCACGCTACGGTGTCGCTGGCCCGGCCAGTGCATTTTCTCACTCAATGCATTGGTGTTTTTTGGTGTTTAGTACCGTTAGGGTTACTGTATGGGAGTTAACTTTAATGCCCCATCTGTTTCTAGCCTTTTTTTTGAGAGAGTGGAGGAATTGAGGAAGAGGGGATGGAGAAAAGTTGCAATTTCGTGTCAGTCTCCAACCAGGGTCCCTTTGAGCCCCTATCCCATGACCGGGGATGCCACGCTATGATGGTGTCCAGTGGTTTCGTGCCCATATTGTGTCTTTGTTTGATGCAATCGCTGCATCCGGGACCGTTAAGGTTAATGAAAGGCAGTTCTTGGTGTGGATCGTCTTATTTGCATGCAGCAAGCATTGTCCTCTTTTCCTAAGCCTGATAATCCTGATTGTCAGCAGGGTTGGCTGCCTTTGTTTTCACCCTCCAGTGCTGTCTGTCTTGGGCTTCCTCTGATGTCACTTAAAATGCTACATGTCAGCCCTAATGTTATCCTTCCATCTCTTTATTGATCTTCCTCTCAGCCTTCTTCCATCTGTGTTACTGAATATTTATTAATCTTTTCCTGGAGATGACCAGTGCACACAAGTGTTGAAAAAAAAACCCATGTGCGCTTGGCCGGACTCGAACCGGCAATCTCTGCACTACTAGTGATGGCGCTCTTAACCAATTAAACATGTAGTGGGTATTAAAATAACGTGCATGTATATCCACAGACATATTCAAATGGAATTTCTTTGGACTTGGGTTGGTATCTATGAACATGCGCATGCACACATGTACACCCTTACACACCCCCCACACACACATACATACACACACACATACATACACACACACATACATACACACACCTACCCACTTTCACTGATGACCGAAGACATGTACATAGGACCTGATTTTACACAGCAGAATCAAAGACACATACATCTGAAAGGCAACTGCCTAACTGTTGACTTACAGAGTTTTTACTTTTCACAGAGGGCTGTGAATCTGACTGTAGCCCACCAACTGCGGACCTCTCCCATGGGTTTTAACAGTTTTTGATTCTCTGACACTTTGATATTTAGTATAAGTCAAATTATTTAATTTTTGACCTATATATGTATCTGTAGTGATGGATTATGCGATGCTAGCATTAATAGGCAAGGATTAGATACTGACTTGGTCCATGTGGATCATGAAATTGTATCATGTGAATGAATACTGAGGCACAGTATCAAGAGAACAGATAGGAGATGATCTTATGGGAGTAGGGATTGTTTTGTATTGTGAGTATGTGTGTCATAGCAGCTATGTCAAAGAAGAAGCTCAAAGGAAGCTGCTTAAAAGCACTTTGACAGATCTGTGTCAGGGGGTCCTATTCCCCCACATTTTAAAATAGGTTGAATATATTACATAACTCTTATTTTAAGGAACATTGCTTGGGTATCAGAAAATGCACGCTAACTTGGAAACTTATCTAATGTATTTTGAATATCATCATTAAACTAATACCTAGAAGCTGATGGATCAATTTTCTAACCCAGTGGTGTGCAATCGACGGTAAACTTTGCCTTTAAAGTTGAGACTAAAGGCACTTGCTATGATTTTGCTCATATGTAAGATGTATGATTCATTTATGATGAATGTATTTGCAAATTCTTTTTAGGTAAACTTGGCAATAACATGGTAATGCAAAGCACAGCTATTTGAAAGTCTCATTTAAAATATTGCTGGCGATACAGTTTTGACAACTGTTTTGGATGATTTAGTCCACTAACTACATCCTGTGTAAATTTTACAAAATTTCATTGCGGGCAACTATGATTTTTCTTTAAAATTTAGTTTTCCACGTCTTTCTATGGAGAATTGGCACATAGAGAGCGCTATAATATACAAATCATGACCTTTGCAGGTCAATATGGCAAGATTCCTGCAGTGGATATGTCTGATTTTTGCAGAGATAATAGCTCTTGCATGGCCCTATTTATATCAGTTGTCAAATTTGTGTCGCCACTGCTTAAAAATTATTCTAAAAATAGAGGACAATTTGCATGGAATCAAACAGCTGTGAAAGGTAGATGCTAATAATGTGCACAAAATGTGAGTTTGCTCGTATCTTTGTCTAAATTATAACCTACTACTAACCAAATAGCTGATACTGATTAACTGGACATGAATTTGAACTAACCAAGCATTGCTTGTTTACTTGCATGCATTACTACCTACAGCTGGAGGAGATGACACTGCACCGTCCCCGCAGCCAGTCCCACAACCAGTAGCAATAGGTGAGTGTTGTTTAATTGTCTTGAGATGGTTAATGGCTTGCAGACCATTTGTAATACTACGCAGGTATCTTTCCGTAGTAATGACCGTGCATATGTATGTGGTGTTAATGTGATATTGGTTCGTGAGAATAGTTTTGCATACTGGTATGTTGTTTTGAATCTGAAAGTGTGTTAGTTTACAAGTGGTCTGCAAGTTTTAAGTTGTATAATATGCTTTATTTTATGTATTATGTGAGGACCGTCAGCCATTCACATGAGGGATCGAAACCCAGTGCAGAATTGAAGCCATTTAGTGAGGTTTACTAGGTAAATGTGACTGAATAGAATCACACTTATAGCATTCACATAACCTTGTGAGAGAAACATCATAGCTTTTCTACACAAACAAGTGTGCAACTTCTGATAAACTTGATCATTTTAACCTCAAGGAAGCAATAATGTAGCGCTCTGTGAACCAGGGTGAATAAACTGCTTCATCATTAACTTAGGACACACAGATTGATACTGAATGTTTCAAGGATTTTCCTCTGAAACTTGAAATACGAATTTTAGAGACTTTTTTCATCATGCCAAAATTCCCATTTTTACAATTTTGGGGGGGGGGGGGGGGCATTTTGTGAATATTATGTTGCCTTGGTTACAGTCTAGTGTTTCTAGATTGTACTTGGTTTGAACCATGGTACTCAATATTAATTAAAGGCTGACTCAGAGATTTCAAAATATAATTTTTTTGTGTATAAAAATCAACTAATCGGAACTCCCTCATTGTTAAAGGTCCATGGCCCGATCATGGATAACCTTGTCCCCAGGATCCCTGATTTAACCGTAAGTGGTCAAAATGTTGGTTTCGGAAGAAAGCTACCATTTTTCTCATCCTGTGAAATCTTAGTGCTGAAAGATGTTTGGTTTGCATTGTATGAGCAAAAACGTGTCCCATTTTGGTAGACTAATGTTCATATTAGTCTTACACAGTATTCTTTGGGCTTACAAAATTGCACTATAAGCTCTTCTATCAAACCGATTAAAATATTGGTGTGATACTTTACAGATGGGGTATGGAGGGTCAAGGTTGTCCAAATCAAGAAAAAATGATGAAATCAGGCCATCCCCCTTTAAAGTGTCAATATTTGTCTCTTGATCCCACTAAAATTGTGTATAAATATCCATGCATTTTTAGGTGCCACTTGAAAACATACCAGCTGGGGGATGCTGGGTTTGGACTAAAATGCCAGATCATGAAGTGTTGCCCTTGAAAACAAAATTAGGTCACAGAATGGGTTTAGCTTTACCGTAAAAATATTAGATTTTAGAAAAGTTAACACTTTAAAAGTAGTGTTTCCGGGATTGCTAAAAATATCAAATAATTACACACTATGTAGCATGAGTGGTGATAGCCATGTAGGCCCAATCATATCAATGTAGAATCTGTGGAGCTTCTTGTTATCAAAATGGCAAAACAGGCAAAACTACCAAGCAAATAGAATGCTAGATTATTTCAACCAAAGTAAATATTGTGTCATCCATAAACCCTGAAGGTCTTCCCTTCAACAGGAATCCCTTGTTGATGGAAAGTTATAACAGGCCTCTGCAAAGGATACTCAAATCTGATAGCCATGCACCTGTTAATTTTACATACATAACTCAGCTTACTACAGCTGGTAACATTAACAGTGCTTTACTCAGGTGTTTAGTCACATAGCATACACCTGTCTTGGACTGTAAGTAATGTCAAACATTTGATGCTCTGGTGAAAGTGTATCTATTACTTTACACAGTCGATAGTTTTAGAGGGTCAACTATAGCAATCAAGGCAGCTCTGGGTTTTTTAAGTAGGAAGGTATAGGAATGTCTGGGTTTGGGCAGGGAGTGAGGCCTGGGGGAGGGTCACTCATGTAAGTTGAGTATCCCAGTGGCACTCACAATTTTGCCAAAGTAAACTCTTAGAGCATTTAGTGAAGGTAGTAAATGTAATGGAAGATGGCATGCAGATGTCCTGCTTTATTTCAGTAACATGGTCAAAAATGAATTGGCTTGAATAGTGCTTGATGTTTAAATAATAATATTTAATTCTTATAACACGCCACAAATCCACCGAAGTGCTTAGGGCACCGCTGTGGAGCACCTTAGGCTGCTACAACACAACAAATAGATCCAGAACAGCAAGGAAGGTTTTATGGGAAGAAGTGTAGTGCTTGTTAAAGTTTGGTTCTAAGATGCAACCCTGTGAGTACACAGCAAGATCCTTGCTCGCAGTGTAACTCATAGTTTATGCTACTCCATGTGTACTCTAAGCTGTACTCTAAGGGTACCACTTGATGCATTATTGATGCAGTATCTACCAACAACTAAGTACTTGCAAACTACACAAGCCAAATTGACCAGAAGTGGTCAAAGTATTGGAATCTGAAGAAGGCTTCTATATTTTTCATTAATCTGCAAAATCTTTGATGTTTGGTTTGGATGAGCAAATATATACCCCATTTTGAAAGACTAACATTAACTTTACAGAGTGTTTGATAGAGTTGCAAAAAATCAAGTTATTAACTCTAAAAAAATGGATCCAAAAATATCAGCAAGAAACTTTACAGATAGGGTATTGGGATTAAAGTCACCCAATCAGGATGAAAACTGTATATTGAAATCGGGCCATTCCCTTTAAAACAAATTTCACAAGGCCTTGTGGGAAAGAAAATGTGATTAGGTCATCACCATCTGGTATCATTTCAATCCTCCTCCTGTCACCGAATACTGTTTTCCCCTCCAAACAAAACTTCCCAAATGAAATGTAAACTTAGCTGTGAAGCTTCGTATTAAATGACAATCAAACCCTCCTGGGATCTCCGGAGCAGGAGGATCATTGATCACATAAGATACACTGTCAGTGACATTAAGCGCATTGTTTCCATGTGTATAAACTGGAGATGATTTCTGTAATGATAGACCTATGAGTAAGCAAAGCTATCGTGTCCTGATTTGTACATTAAAGCAAACAGAATAAAGTGTTAATAGAAACAAGGTTAAACAGTGATAAACTTGGTGTGCAATTGAAAGGTCCTTGTGACTGGACTTGAATGACAAGATAAAACAGTTCAAGGTCAAATGTAGGATACTGTGAACACTGTGCAAATCAACCAGTAGGGGGTGCTATACAATTCTGATCATGGAGTAAGTCCCGGTTAGACTCGTAAATGAGCCCATAACAGGATGTTATTGTGAAGGGAGTGTTATCGCAGCGGGCACACAATTTGCTAACTTAACTTGGGGTTATTTATTTCTGTGCTGAATCAGAGCAGCTCAAAAACATGACGCAAAGTGGGGGTTGTGACAGGATTGTAGTAAGTGGCAAACCAGGGGAAGGCCAAAACAAAACGTATGACATGAATAGGTTGCGGATATTAGGAAATTGTACAAGAGTAGTAAATTTAGCTCGTGTGTTTTGCGTATCACGTAAAGTGTAGTGAAAACAATGTTGTGACTTTGGTAGTAGGTGGTTGTAAGATGTGGCCTGTATATTATTTGAAGCACTGCCAATAGCCTCAACTCCCCTGGCAGAGTTCAGGAACTTGTTTTCAGTAGTGTATTTAACACTTAAGTGTGTAAGGTCTTGTGCTCTCCCATTTCTGTATGGGGGGGGGGTTCATGTGGACCGCCCTGAAAACCACTTTGCCATTGGAATTTTTTACCAAAATTCTGGTCATTGATATGGTACATCAACACGGCCACATAACAGGGGGAATTGAAAAAATCGGTTGTACCAATTCAAAATGGTAGTCCAAAAATCAATTTTTGTGATTTGCACAAAATACTTCAGCCAAAATATGGAAAACCACTTTCCCAAGGGACTTTTTCATAAAATGCGGCTCATAATAGGAGAACATCAATACATTTACATTGCTGAAATTAAAAAGTTACTCCTATACGATTTAAGGGGCAAAACAAGTTTTGAATAGTACCACCAAAATGCTTATTTATGCTAATTAGCATAAAAATGCCCTGGCCAATTTGATTTTTTCCCCACCAAAATATGTGCAACTGATAATTAGGAAATTACATAAAATTTTGGGCAAATAATTTGGCATTAAAACATGGTACGCGAAAAACAAAATGTTGGGTCCACGTGGCGCCCTCTGGTTTTGAGGATGATTTATGATACCCAGAGAACAACAGATCAGTTCTTGTTAATTCATTCATGTAAAGTTCATTGAACTGTGTCCTTGGTAGATTGGCATAATGTAGTGAAAGTACAAAATGTACTTTTTAGTAATAGGAAAGGCGCTTTAAAGCAATAGAAAGTATAATATTAGTTTCTATTACTGTATAGAATGTTTTTACTAGTTGTCATGATTCTTTAAAAACTGAAATATTGAAAGGGGGTTGGTTATTTATTCTTTCGTTATTCGACCCTGAGGTTGGGAATAGGTTTTAGCTCTATGGTCCATTGGAAAGAACTTTGATGCTTAGGTGATAGGAACCAATATTAAATTTTGGGGAAGAATTGGGATAAAATGTAGCAAGGAGGGGGAACAATTTTGATTTTCTGGAAATAATAATAATAATAATAGCATTTATAAAGCGCCATCTATCTAGGCAACCTATTCCGAGGCGCTGTACAAAGAGTTACATAAACAAGTAAACAGAATAGACACCTTTGTTGAACTGTTAAAATCAGAACACCAAGCTAAAAGAATGGTATATGTTTGGCCAATAAATAGTGCATGCAGGCCAGTAAAGAGTGCATTTGGGGACAATAGTGTATTTTGGATTAATAAAGAATGCATTTTGGGACAAAAGAGTGCATTTTGGGACAATAAAATGCATTTTGAAACAGTATAAATAATGCATTTTGGGGACAATAAATAGTCGGTTCATTTTGGGAAATATATTGTTTATTTTACGACAATAAATAGTGCATTTTAAAACCATTATCAAATTTAAGTAATTTCATGTTTTTGAAGTCTTTAAGTGTCATCTTGTTTCCAACAATATTTTCTTGAAACAATGCTTATTGTTCTTGGAAATGTATGGCCTGCATGTCCAAGAAACCCATTGGCTTGCTGGTATGGTTTAAAAGTTAGGATTAGGTCAGGGCTTGATAGGATTTGGTTGAATCATAACTACTGGTGATCCTATGCACATTCATGGTGTGAGGACACTGAGACCGCGGTCACACGAGCAGTATTTCGTCATTGTGTCGTAATATTCTTATTGTGGTACTACTGTAATAATTATACGACGGTCCCGGTCACACGGTGAGATTATTGTAATCGTGTCGTAGGCATTTCTGGACACACGAGCACATCGGACATTACGAGGTCATTGTTTACAAATGTCAATCATTCGGCCGTTGAGCATGGTAGTAAACTACGAAATGCAGTCACACAACGATTTTGCCCAGTAAATTACGACAGTACCATGGTAGAAAGCGGCCCAACGACGGAAATTATCATCGTTACATTATTACGACAGTACTATGGTACAACGACGACATGTTGTCTTAAGTTGCGGTCACACGAAGCCTTTATTGTAGTACTACTTTAGTACTATTGTAGTAAACTACGAAAAAAAAGCCTTGTGTGACCCCGGTCTGATATAGCATCTAAACACTTCAGACTCAGTATTCAAGCTGAGACTTATCCATAGGGCAAAAAATCTTTCAAGTTTCAATTTCAAGAGACGGAATTGAGCGATCATTGTGCATGACAGCAGGGTGTTAGGTTGATCTGTAACTGTGGAATTCTGTCAAAGGTTTAGCTCACAAACTAACCTGCTGGCATTTCCCCTATTATATGTATGGAGAACAGAAAATGGACGGGGTCATGGTTGGGTAACATCTTTGACTATATGGATAAGAGTCCAGCTGAGAAAGTCAGGGAAGAGATCAGAAACCTGCTGTTGCAGTTGCAGAGCAGAATAATGACTGGTAGTCCCTCAAAGCACTATCGATTGAGGCTGGTAGAAGTCTGTATGGTTTAAAAAGAGGGGCTTCCTACAGGGGTTTTGTTGTCTTTCATATATTTTGAAGGGAAAAGGAACAAAATTGATAACACTCACAGTTAGTCGGCTGGTCACCCAAGAACTATTTATTCATAGTGAAAATTGTTGGACAGGGTCATTTTGCACAAGCTTGCACAAATAAAATAGGCAAACAACCTTGCTATTGTCCCACATTCCCTGCACATGTTTTTGCAGTTTAAGTCTAAAACAAATGAAAATCAAGTCCCATGTTATAGCATATGAGAATTCCAATTCCCTATGCCAGAATGTAAAGGTTGTACATTTTCTGAGGCCTTCGCTTTCCAGAGCGATTTTGACCAGCTATTTAGGTCACAGCAATTGTATTGCCTTCTTGTGTACAAGAAAATAATGCATGTTGGTGTGATCTCCTGACTGACTGAATACATTTCCGAACACCCTTGTGTGATTCGACTTTCCTCACCCCACCCAGTTTTGGGGACCTGGGGGTAAAAAACTTGAAATGTCCATGTTTTGTTCAAACAGTGCAACTTTGCCGAGCCAATGTGACCTATCTATCTGCCTGTCCATCTGTCAACACTTGCTGATACTTCAAGATGTTCAGATAGATTTTTAGAAACTTGTTTGGATTGATCAATGGTAAGGTACACAAAGAAGTTCATCAAGGGGCCATATTAGATAATTCTGTGAAAATACTTCAAATGCTTCTTCCAGAGAAATGAATGCTATGAATGACAAAAGTGGTAGGTGATTAAAAGATAGACCTACCATAGTGTATATTCTGACAACAGATCAAAAGTTGTCTAGGGTATATCCTATGAATTCTGTCAGCTATGAAAAGGAAATATAAGTTTATTAACTTTGAATTTTGACAGAACATAAATGATAGCTGAAAGTGGGCTGATTTTGCATGATCCCCCGGGGTGTGTGTGCCCCGAAAGCACCCCCCCCAAATATGCCACTGGATGTATATTCATGTCCTACAAACATTTAACTTTTCTTCATCTGCACAGTGTGCATATCACTCCTATACATGGAAGTTCTTTAATCTGAAAACGACAGGGCATGGTACCTACTACCCCTGTGTCCACAGTAGAAAATCACAAATTCACTGGACCTGTGGTGCTCTAGTTTTCTCAACCATTGGTTACTGTTGGATGAGAAGTCACCCAAAAATTGTGGTAGGGGCTGAAAATGTCACTTCATGACCATCCAAAGTTCCTGCCAAAGTCACCTAATTGGGCTACCAAATGGATGGTTTAGCAACACTGATTATATCTGGACAGTTAAAAAGTGCCAACAAATGTGTTTTAGTGAAGTGATAGGATCTGGTCATGGTCAGATGCATGGAAAATTATATACACAAAATAAGTGTAGAATTAAGTAGATGTAGGATATGAATATTTGGTAGGCGTTACAAAATTAGAGATTAAAAGTAATGGACAGATTGTATAAATTGGGGTTAATGTTATAGCAGTGTTTAAGCCAAAAAAGTTTGTCATAGAAGACATTTACCTTTTAAAATTTGCATTTTAAGCTTTAGAGTACTTCCTTTTCCTAGGGTTAGTCTTACCAAAGTAAGAATTCTGACCGCAAATGAAAGAAAGGGACCTAAAAGGCAATTTAAAAAAAATCTGCACTAAGACAAATGATTAATGTTCCAAGCCAAACTTTTTTTCTATGCCTAGTATTATTTTTTTATTTCCTAAAGCACATGTACAGAAATGTTTGTATGTTCAAGTGTTAATTAAATGTTTTTCCAAAGAAAGTTTTATTCTAAGAATTTCATTTTCAAATATTTACTTTCTTTTTCAGATGATGGCCTCTTTGTTAACACAACTTTAACAACACTATATGTTAGAGGTGAGTGTAGCTTACATCTGTGGCCTAGAAAACTTAGTGTACTAGAACGGAATATTCAGGATTTGTGTCCTCTTTTCTACAGTTCAAGGGTTTAATTGGTTTACTGTTTTTAGGTTAATTGAAAAAGCAGGTAAGGGTGATTTTAAATAGGAAGTGTGTGTTATATATATGTGGGTACATGTATGCACAGTAGATAGGTGCATAGGGTGTGTGTGTGTGTGTGTGTGCGTGCATGCATGTGTGGGGCCATTTAAAGGAGCGTGACCCGATCGACAACTCGTCCCCCACTTTAATCCATCAAAATTGTGATTTTGTATCATTACCCCAGTGAAATTTAAGGCCTAAGAAATGTTTCCTCATAATGTTTTCAACAGAAACGTCTCCAAATGTGGTAAAACCAGTTTATTAACAACACAATGTCCTATGGGCTGATTTAATACACTTTTTATTTTTATCCCCCTGGCCTAAAGAGCATAGGGGATTTTGCAACAAAAGATTCTGTCTGTGTGTGTGTGTTCCATTTTGGTTAGGTTACTGTTTTTGTGCTTTTAATCAATTGTAAACGGTACTCGGATACCCAAATTGCCTTCGCACATGAAGAGCCGGTAAGGCTTGCATGATGCGCACTACAGCTTGCTTTCTCAATTTTCACCTCTGCTCATTTCATACCTGCATGCACCCCCTTCTTGCATGGCTTCCCTTTCCCTCTTCATCCTACTCTCATTCTCGCTCTCCCAGCTGTATGTACAGGAGGCAATCCCATCAGTCCACCTGTCCATAATCGCCTCTCTGCAGCACTCAACCCCCAACCCTCCACGCTGGTGCCGACTGTAATCCCGGGCCTTGCGGCAAGGGAAACTGACGGGGCTCTGAGTAAGGAAGGAAAACCTGACAAAACCATACTGTAGGAGCTGCGACCACAGTATTATTTTAGCAACTGAAAATCTATGATGGCACAAGTACACAACACTAGGGTTAGAGTCCCTACTAATCAAATATCTCCTGATGCAGACATTGATTTGCAAAAATCACATGACGTCTTGCCTTTAAATCCGTCAGGAAGAGACAAGCCTGAATACAGTGCCTGCAAGAGGAGAAACCTAATAAGCTGCAAGGCAGCTACCAGGATATCCACCATGAATGTTAGGACAATTAGAGAACAGCGGTGCAGAGAGGAGCTTGTTTCAAACCTCATTGAGTATAACATCTCGAAGTCCTGGGAATACAGTAACAACCTTATTGTCCATGATGAACCAGTAAGGTATGAAAACTCCTTTGAAGGACCTTATTACAACTTCAGCTACCAAAAAACACTCTGGAGCCGCAAACTGGCGGGGTTGGTATTGTACTGAATACTAACGAAATCCAAAAGTTTTCTCCTTTACAATCTGCAGGTGCAGGCCAACCTACAACCGCATCTCATTGCCAAACTTCCAGGGGGAAACCCGCAACACATCAATCAATGTAAACTCCTTTCCAACAAACGTACCAGAATGAGGACTCATTGAAGCCACTACAACAATCCGTAGGCGAGCAATCCGATTCCATCCCTGCCTTCACAATGTTTTCTTATATTGCCACTCCAAGCATGGTCCAAGTTTGGAGACTACTTATACATAACCGGTAGGAAAGCATCAGCAAAGGGTCAACTTAAGGGATCCACCCAAAAAGACGGGTTTTTCCCTCAAATTGGTACAATCATTTTAAGACCCTTCTGGAAGTCCACCCGATATCAGTGATGAGGTGAGAAAATTTGCCCAATCCTTAATCTGAACAGTAAAACCAAACCGGGGCCATTTGACCAAGATGAATATAACAAGGCCAAAGAGTCCTGGTGGAAGAAAGAGCTTTGGAGAAGACAACATCCCTCCAGAAGTCTTGAAAAGGTGCGACCTAGGGATTAGACTTTCTAGGTTTTTGCAACGATGCTCTCTTTAAGTACAGGCAGAAACCAGAGCAATGGTCTATTCTAAACATCGTACCGATTCCCAAATCAGGTGCCCTCAGCCAGGGAGGCAACTACCGAGGCATTAGTCTGAGTTCTATTGTGGCAAAGACATACAATTCCGATGATCCTAAACCGAATAAGACCGGAGTTGGATAAACATCTAAGAACCAACCAAAATGGCTTCAGGACTGGCAGAAAACCACTGTTGGCATATATTGGCACTTAGAGGCTATAGAGGGGGTCCAAACATACATCTTCTTCCTGCAATGAGAACAATACACCTTGACTTCAGAAAGGCCTTTTGACCCATTCAGCGTGGCAAAAATGCTAAAAATCCTGCAAGCCTATGGAATCCCAAAACACAGATAGTTGAAGCTATTGGTGACATGTATGAGAATACCATGGCCAAGGTTTTAGTCTCTATCTTCTCCTGATGGTGAAACTGAGCTGTTTAAATCTTGGCAGGATTCTACAGGTGGACACGCCTTGCCCCATACCTCTTCATCATTGTATTAGACTTTGCCTTGAGAGCAGCAATAAATGGCAAGGAGCGTAACTTGGATTCCATCGGCGACGCGAAAGAGTAGGAGAATTTGGCCAAAAGTGGTGACAGATTTCGACTTTGCAGACGATATTGCATTGTTGTCCGAAGAACTCCACCAGGCATACAAGAACTGCTAAGGAGGGTTGAGACAGCCGTGGCTACAGTCGGGTCCCTAGAAGATGATGCATGGAACAAAGGTCATGGCCTACAACCAAAACAGCACAGTCAACATTTGTACAACTGATGGCACCAAGTTAGAGGACGTACAAGACTTCAATTACTTCGTGCGTGATGGCTAGTACTGAGAAAGATGTCAAGCACCGTAAATGCAGCAGCATGAGAGCTTGGGGTGGTACCAAAAAAAAAATAAGTTGAATTAAAATGTGAGATCTTCGCTCCACTAAAACTCAAGCTCCAACTCTTTGCTGCCACTGTCTAGTCTGTGCATTCGTACCGTCTGGTGAGGCTGGACCACACCCCCAAGCTCGGAAAAGAACTTGATGGCTGCTACCCCCGCATGTTACGATCTGTCCGCAACATACTGGAAACAGCGCATAACAAATGCAGAGCTCTATGGAGACATTCCAAAAATCCCCAAGAAATCAGGGAAAAAGGTCAAGGTTCGCCTGTCCTGCTCTAAAGCGGGAATGCGTCGCAAATTTGTTCCTTGACACCAAACCACGGCACAGGAAACCAGGAAACCAATCCTAACCTACTTATCTGCTCAAACGGTAACACAGGATTGGATGTAAACACTCACGACAGCAATGCAGGATCGTAAGTGTGGAAAGCCATTGTGACGAGGACACCACATCGAATTAAGCAAGTAAGTAAGCACAGAAGAGCATACAATCGGCAAATTGGTATGTTATGAGCTATTAAATAGGCAGATTTGCTCCTTGCCCATGGTGATCTTGCAGTTTTAACTTGCTGTAATTTTTGCTTTTACTATCCAGCAGCTGGCCTATTTCACTCCAATTTTAACTAGATGTTTTTTGGTAATATGCTTCCATGTGAGGGGGATAAACATGAAAATTACAGCTGATCAGGTTGCTCTCCTTAACCCCATGGCTCGTACGTGCCTGTCATAAATGAATACAACATGCCCTTTTGAGTGGCAACTTCATCATCTATTATTTCAGGTAACCAATTGAAATACCTTCTTCTACATATTTTACCTGGCCCTTTCACGCCCTTCCACTGATTCTGAGTCTGACAATGTTGCCTGATTTGCTTAAATCACAAAAGATGCTTGGTGATCGATTGGCAGGTAGTACATGCAAGGGTTAACGGTGCTACGAGAGATTTGGAGGCACCCAAATATTTCATCATAATAGTAATTCATATCGATTAGACACGAAATATTCTTACCTTGTGTTTGGCTACAGAATGTCTTAAAGAGAGGAAACATGTGATTTGTGATATGCTTATATTTCAATGTAAAACATAGGTAGAATTTTGTTTTTTTAATACTTTACAATCTTGAATACATAAATTTCTCACTTTTTGTACCACAAACAAACATTTCTCACTTAATCCTTCAATGGGAAAATTTTTGATGGAAATCTTTATATCAGGGCAAAAATCATATACTTTCGATTTTTTTGGGATACCTGATTTGTGAAATATCATGTTGCAAACCTTTAAACCAAAATGTATTTGTCCTTGTCATGTGATCACCTTTGATCAACAAACCAGGTCAGGTCACTTTATGTTCAATTAACTCGTCTCAATTTGTACACATGCCATGTCTTTGTAATATCAATATACAGTGTAAATAGTTTTTCATCACCAATACTCTGAAAATAAACGATAACCTGAAGATGAGAATGATTGCCTAGACTCGTATTACATGATGATCAAATCTGTCTTTCTAAATCCTCCCAAGCCTAGTGAATGTTAAATTTATGAACCCCATCGTTTTAAGAATGCATAGTCTGTCAGTATGTCATACATAGTAGGGTCTTGATAATCTTAAAATGAGAATATGTTTATTCGAAGGTGGTGAGAGTGAATCAGAAGTCTTTAAGTAGATCAAAAATACTAGGGTTGTGAAATTTCCTCGTTTAAGAGGATTTTCCTCGTTTTTTGAAATTTTGTTCAGTTCCAAAATTTTAGCTTTTTCTTTGATTTTCAGCCTGGTTTTGGCTTTTTTTTTTTGCCTCTTTTTCCTTCCCCCTTCATTTTTTGTCCATGGCCTTTCACACCCCTGAATACTAATGCAATTGTAGTAATGACTTTTACATCTTTGGCTGACATGACATGCGTGGGGACACACTTGGCACATGGAAGCTTATGGGCTGCAACCAAAGGAATGGACATGTGCATTTTACAAAGGAATATTACACTCTAGAGCAGGCTTTCCCAATTGGCGGACCGAGGTCAGCATCCGGACCGCAAAGACTTTTAAAGCGGACCGTGACATACCCCTGGAAAAAACAGAAATGTATGTAATATATGAACAAAATACAAACCAATCACCCAAAATATGAAAATAAGACTATTAAACTTAATATTTATATTCGGCTGTTATAAATTTGATCTAAAATTCACAATAATATTAACAAATCGTGGTCTCTGAAAGAAGTTCTAGACTAGACCCAATTGACCCACCCCTTCTTTTTTAGGAATGTGGACCTCGGTACAAAATAATTGGGAAAGCCTGCTCTAGAGGCTACCCATTTCTCTTTTTCACAAATGTTTGTCATTTACATCTCTAACACTCAGCTGTAAAGCTTCATCACAATCACTATTGGTTGTATACTGAGTCATTATCTTGAACAAGCAAAAGTACAATGCTTGACATTCAATAAATTCCTCTTTTGATCACATGACCAAAAGAGATGTTTTGATTTCATCTATCTTATCTGATACCGGACAGTTATGAATCATATGAAATGAGCAATTACAGTAAACAGATGGTAGAATGCGTAACTTTCTGTATCTGGATTGTGCACTCTGTTCAATTAGAAAATCCTGCCAGGATTGTGGAAATGTTGGTAGAGTGGTCACCATAGGGTGTGTCATATAGTTAAAAGAGGGAAATAAGTTTTATTTTAGAGTATAATCCAGGTCTAAATCAGGTTGGACCTTGAAATAGCTTATGCTGCATTATTTGATATAAGTGCACTTGCCTTTCTAATGAATGATAGCAAGTCAGTAATGACTTTATTTTTTTTAATAAGTGTCTCTTCAGTTTCAGGTTCTTTCAAAATTGTATCCGAATTAAAAATGGACATCCTTGACAATGAAGCACTCTTCAAACGTCACTTGTCACATGGGTTTTATAACCCTAACAAGGCTCTTGTCTCTAGCTTATCTCCCGGGAGGAAGGGGTAAAGGGATAGAAGCTAAAGGAGATTTCACATCATGGGTGGGAATAGGGCCCCACTCCCATGACCAGTGAGGGCAAGCCACGAAGCTGTCACTGGCCTGGCCAGCGATTTCATGACCATATGGGTGTTCTTATGATGATGTCATCGCATGATTTGGGACTTACTGCATTTCCTAGCCTCAGTGGCATGGTATATTGTGGTCTATGGGCGTGTTAGGGATAAATGGACAAAGCATGCTATTAACAGCTATCTTTGGCTCTTTATAAAAACAGGTGATAACATGTGTTACATTTTAGGGCAGTTGACTTAAGCTGGACTATCAACAGTTTAAGTTCAATTCCTTAGAGCATAGAACAGGGCTAATGCACTTTAGGTGATTTCGTGCAGAAATTGTGTGAGGTTCTGTTGGTGTATGGCAGATCTTTTCTGCATAGGCTTTGATAACATTACTGCTTTCATGTATTCATTGCGACTTATGTGTCATCCAGAGCAGAAAGAGAATGAGTGATATTAGAGTAGATTCCAGTGCCCCTGGCACCTCATGCATATTATGATGGGTAGGGATTTGATGTACTGGGATGTGCCAGTTTTGGATTGGTATTTGTTCTATTGATGGACTAAACATTCAATAATTAAATAAGTTAGTATAAGATCAGTTCCTATGTCTGCAATGAGTCTATGTGAAAGTATAAAGCTTGTGTTGGGCTGCAGTAAAATAATCAGACCATGTCTTTTGATGGTTGCAGGTGAGCATTGGTTATTCAATTTAATACATCCATGGAATGTTCAATAAAGCCATGACTGGCTGCATAAGATTTGTCGCAGACTAGTGGCTCTCTTCTATTCATGAACCAGCCCCCAAACTTTAATAAGGTTACCAGGGGGTCGCTGAAATCTACTCTACCAAATATATCACAGAACTGGTCTACTTGAGAAGTAGGTTCATGGTTTTCAGGACCAAAAACGTGTGCTTAAGTTAGGAATGGATTGTTAATGACATTCAGAAGAGTTGGATTTTTTTACATCTAAATATTGGATCAGTTTGGAATAGTCAGTGCTTACCTATTAGAATGTTAGAACTAGTTTTTTTCATTAGACCTATACTCACATCGGACATTTAGGGTTAGGGCAAGCAGATAGAATAAAAAAATAAAATGTATGGGTTAAAATTAGTTTTTTTTTACATCTAAAGTAGTATCAGTTTGGAATAGTCAGGGTTTGAGTATATGTGTTAGAAATAGTTCATTAGACCTCAATCACAAATCATGACAGTTTAGGGGTAGGGAAAATGATTGGAGAAAAAATAAAATTGTCCTGGTAAGGTTAGACAGAGGGGTGTTTTAAACAATCCCATCAGCATTGCAATGTTCCTATAAGGTATTATACTAAACACACATCAGTTACTGGGGATAAAAAGTGTTCAGACCACAAAACATTTCATGATATGCCCTACCAACTGAATTCTTTCCTTTTTCTGTAGTACTAGTGCTTTGTGGGATTTTTTGGGATCAACATGACCTTTTGATGTACAATTTTGTTTAATGGTCGCAGTATGGGATATGAACTCAAAATAGCCTTTGGGTGAGGATTATGTTTGGGTGTGTTGTGAAATTTTGGTAGGAATGCACTCTTTATTGAGGGTAACATTTAGCAATTTGAACAAGAGACAAATTGAAGTTCATTTTACACATTCTTGTTTTGTTCGACCTCATTTCAGAGTTTTCCACTGTGTTCTTCCATATCAACAGACATCCTCATCACCTGTGCATGCACATTCAAGCATCTGTTGCATAGTGCTATTTATTGCTGGTGCATGTGCTAATGATTCCTATACTTGTTCTTGGTCCAAAATCTGTGAAATCCTCATCCTATGGTGTCAGAATCACTTATATCAATTCCTACAATAGAATTGACAACCATTCATATTTGCGGAATTGTGGCTAGTCTCGCACAAGAGAGTGAGATACCAGTGGGTACACAGAAACATGTACTGTGTGTGTTTCAGAATCCAACAAGACAATTAAAAAAAACCACATGGGATATGCCATGTAACAACATCGAGATGTGCACCGCAGCATGTCATGATTTTTTCTTTTTTGATGGTGATGATAGATATGATGAGAAATGAAAATCCCGCGAAATTTTGAGCTTCATACCACCCTTCGTTTTCCAACAGGAGCATTCAGAAAAATTTAGGGGGGTGGGGGGGTCACCATCAAAATGCTGGGCGATGCGAAAGACAATTTTGAGAGGCCATTAAAACTTGTAAGGGAACCCCCCCTAACTTTGACAATCACTATTCTGGGGGGATCTTTATTTTTTTCTTTTGTTGTTTTTTTGTAGGGAAATTTTTTTTATGGGGTTTGTAGATTCAAATCTGGCATCAAAAAATGTGCTAGCCCCTTTTACTTTAAAGTATTTGGAGTTGTAGTGAAAATGCAATATCTTTCTCTCTGGGACCAAGTTCGGGGGTTCAGAACTCCGTAAGTAACACTATTTATAATGTCCATTTTCTTGTTAATGAGAGTCACACTGCATGACTTTCTGCCAGTATATAATAAGGCAATTCCGTAAGTAAATGTGAGTTCCCGCCTATTGAAAATCCTAATTTTGCATTGGGGGGAGGGGGACGGAAGGGGGGGGGGGGGGTGGACAATATATTCGCCCTCCTGACAATCAAGGTTTGACTCACATCACCCCTCTACTTCCTTATGTTGATGATACATCATCAAAGACCTATTCTTGAAAGAACCAGCTTGGTGACTTGATGTCTTCATTCTTTTTCACAACATACACTTTTGCTGATATCCCATAGAAGTATATGGTGATATACACTGTGCAGTACAATGACCTCTGGGTCCACTATACCTTTGTGTGTGGTAACTTTGAGTTGTGTTATTTTGTTGTAAAAAATTAAGACACCAATCTAGTTCTTTCAAGGAAGTTTGTTTAATGATATATCTTCAACATACTGAAGTAGAGGGGTGGTGTTGAATGCCAACATTGGTTTTCAGGGGGGTCAAAATGTGTGAAAAAAGTCCAATTACCATTTTCAAGGGGCTTTACCCCACTTATTACTTGTCTAATGTGTCCATAATTGTATTTGGTTTTAAAGTTGTACTATGGTAACTCTGATTGACCAAAAATGGACAATAAAAATTTCTTACTTTTGGAGTTATGACCCCCCAGACGTTGGCCCCTAATGAACAAAGGGGCATATTTATGCCTCATTAACTCTCAAAGTAAACACGCAAAATAAATGCAGAAAACTTCCTGATCCGATTTGACTTCTACAATCAAAATTACCCTTAGGTAGTGATTTTCAAAGTTTGTGGAGGGCTCCTTAAACAAATCTGTAACCCTCTCAACATATCTTTCACATTGGGTGCACTTTGATGGTGACCCCCCTAATTTCCAATTGCTCTACTGGAAAACGAAATGGACGTATTACGCTGCAAATCTTGTTCAGGATTTTCATATCTCATCATGTCTACCACCACACTAACGCGAAAAAAATCCTTGACGTGCTGCGGTGCACATCTTGAACGCTGACATGGAATGGGCCAATTTACAAATCATTTGAGGGAGGTCTAATTAATTTTGACAGTCTCTCATTTAAATACACATGTAAATCACTGAATTTCCATAAAAACGATGTCCCAGGGCTGTGTCTTACCATAGGCTGAACTTTGATGTGTTAATTCATGCGTATGTACTCCTCTTGGTGCTGCCCTGGCCCATCAAGCGGAATGCGTGCCTCAGGATGTGTACTGCGTTTGTCGTAATGTCCCCTTTAAGAATTAAGGATGGGCAAAATGTACCTGTGTGCGAAATGTTTACGCTGTGGCAAAAAAACCATATAATTCTTGATGGTCAGTTGATTGTAAATTTATGAATTTCAATCTTCTACACCACATTATAAGCGTGTTTCTATTGAAGATCCTGCAGTTTACCGGGAAATCTTCTTACCGGAAAAGCGGAAACGGTGGATCACCGTCAGTTTTCTATTGGGCGCTGTTTACCGGTAAATACTACCTGGCTGCTGTCGATTAACTCCACAATAAAACTTTACTGGCAAAAGGTCGTACACTGAGGTCAACCAAGCATTGTGGGTTGACTTTCACAAAAAGATGGCGGGATTTGCGATAGTAGGATTGATGTCGATTTTGACATTTTAACAGTCAAAATTTCGAGCAAATGATTTGTTAGATGGGTTAAATGTTTGTGAACGTCAGGGAAGGGATAAATCGAAGGTACCTGTAGTGGTACAAGCGGCGAGAGGCTGATGTCAGTAAGATCAAGGAGGCACCGCCGAATCATTTTCTCATCTCTCTAGTCTACGCGTCACACGTAGGGCCTATCGTCGAGCGTAATCACGCGGCATTTCAATGTGCCGTTTCTCGCTTGCATGCGCCCTGTCGCGAAACGGAGTTGTGTTTCTATTGGCGTGTACCGGTAAGTGACACTGCTATTTTCCTTCCTCGAGAAGGAATTTTGCTGGGTTGATTTACCGGTAAAAAGTGAGGGAGTCAGTTTCCTATTGACACATTTATCCCTTATCCGTTTCTTTTCCGGTAAATGGTCCCGAAAAATAGAAACCACCTAATTGTAGCATACAACATCTAAAATGTCAATAACTTATACAACCACATAGCTTAAGGGGCAATTCAAGGCATTCCCAACATTATGGCACGATTACCAGACGTCTTAAACCTTATCTGCCATTATTTGGGAGTTTTAGCGCTTTGTTTTGGCTCCAGTGTGAATCTTAATTAATACCTGCTAATAATCTTTCTTAAGTAAAAATCTTAAAGCTACACAATCTAACCAAAAAAGTGAAATGAGAGACTGAATTTCCCAATAACTATACCACGATTGCAGTTATTTACAATACGGTGCCCCCAGCAGTTGCCCCAGAGAGATCTATTTGGGGCCTTAAACCAGTTAACACGACATTCAATTCCACCAGCGGTAAGTTTACACGTATGGCGTGGAGGTTTAGAAATATTTTACACATAATTTATATAGAGCTGCCATACAAGCCTTAGAAGATAAAGATTTAGCATCGCCTGTTATTGCCGTGCAAGTGTACATTCACCTTTTTTATTTATTGAACTACACGTCAAGCAAACTCCCATGGTGCATTGTGATACTCAATCACTAGCCCCCCCTCCCCTTTTTCAAAGTTACCCTACAATTTTATTGGTAAAGACAATAGTGAATCTGGCCGTGGCTAGTCTTAGTGATCTACTACTTGACATCTTTGAATTGTGCAATATGCAATATGTAAGCCCCAATAGCTTTTTTTGGATGATCCCTCAACCTGCAATTTAAATTATTGAAGACTACAAAAGGCTACAAATTGGGGTGATTGCACAGGAACTACCCAGTACTGAATACTGCATGTATAACACTTAATTACGCAGTAGCATTTTTCAAGGCATCCAGTCGTTGTTAAGTGGCAAAAGCTTAAATCCCTGCTCTACTTGGGCATTTTCCGACTGTCAAGTTTATGGTACTCCTTTCTTTTCCAACAGGTTTTGTTAAATTGTCACCTGCTGTTTTTGTAAATGATTGTGAGAGAAAGAGCAATTCATACTACAGTCTGATTACATTACAGACTTTTTACTTTCAATATTTACTTTCAAGTTGGTGGATCATACCGGGCAAGAAAAAAAAAGGAACTTTCTTCTTATACTTTGTCACAGTATTTTTTCAAATTGTATTGATTCAATCTAGTACACACAGTAATATACTTCATTCTGTGTTTCGTAACCAAAATCCCACTCTCATCAAAGTTCAGTGATCTTCATTCACAGACACACATGTAAAAATCGAAAGAGAAAACAATCAATGACAATATTTAGAGAAGGTTACTGATTGGGTAATCACATATTTGACTATTTATTTATTCATTGACAGTTGTTAAAACTTCAACCATGATATCTGTTGGTTTGTACAATTTCTGCTGCTCGGCCCTGGAGCTGAGTGTTATGTTACATACTGCTGTTGTTTTGTTACTTGTCATATGTAGCGAGCCACAGCTGAGTAGGGCAAGTTTTGTGGGGTTTGTTTGTTACAAAACATGAGGAGAGGTGAATATGGGGAGATCAAATTATTTGTTTAAATGTGGTTGCTTCCTAGATTTTGGCGATTGTTTTAATATAGCAAGGATAGGTTATTTAGCAACTTGTGTTGCTATTTTTGTTTTTTAGGTGGTTTGATATACACTGTTTTCACCACTGTGTTTGTTTCATAAATCATCTAACCGGTAGTTGGTCGCTTATTGGATTGAAGAATTTTTGCTATTTTTTCCTACTTTATGTCTACCTTGATGGGAGGATGGGGCAGGATGATGTTTGCAAATGACAGCATTTTGTTGCATTTCTGTATAGTTTTAAGGATTTTTGTTTGATGTAGCAAATGTTTTCTGGCACCATGGAGCAAAATACAATGTATAAAAAGTCACTGTTTGTTTTGCTTTTTGATTCAAAGCTATTGTGGAGTTAGCAATTTCACAGCCAAATCTTGTGAGATTCACAACAGTGGTCACGTCCACATGTGATCTTCAGTATGTTCAAAGTATAAATTGATATAATAGTAAACTCTGAGTCATATCATTGGTGGCAACATGTAAGAAATGTTTCAGTGTCCCCGCCCATAGCCATTTCGTCAGGTGCAGCTAATTCAGGTGTGTCACTCTGATGAACTCTGGAGTTGACTCTCCGGTCTCCCTTGATATGTGACTGAGTCCCTCGTATTTGGCTACTCAATGGATACCCATAGTCCCTGCCAGTGACTGAGAGTTGACTTCAGAGTACACATAGGCTGAATACTTCAAAGTGTTCTCAGGTGACTAGATAAGTCTCCAGTAGTGACTACTCACTGTATACCCGTATCACCTGCCAAGCGGACTGAGAGTTTGACTGTCAGAGTACACATAGGATGAGTGAAAGTCTCTCCAGATGACTGATAAGTACTTATGGGTCTCCATTGACTACTCACGTGTACCAACCAGTATCCACCTCCAGCAGACTGAGAAGTTGACTCAGATACACATAGGATGAGTGAAGTGCTCTCATATGACTGATAAGTAACGTATGGTCTCCCGTAGTGACTACTCACTGTGTACCCAGCAGTCACATGCCACGACTTGAGAGTTGCTTCAGAGTACCATAGGCTTAGTGAAAGTTCTCTAGATGACTGATAATTAACTTATATTGGTCTCCAGTAGTGACACTCACTGTTTACCCATTAGTCAACCTGCCAGCATACGGAGTTGATCTTCAGAGTACACATAGGATGAGTGAAAGGGCTCTCAGATGATAACTGATAAGTACTTATGGTCTCCATTAGTGACTCCTTACTCACTGTGTCCCAGTAATCCTGCCAGCGACTGAAGGTGACCTCACAGAGTACACATAGGATGTTGAAAGGCTCTCAGAGACTGATAAGTAACTGATGGGCTCCAGTAGTGACTACTCACTGTTTACCCAGTAGTCACCTGCCAGCGGACTGAGAGTTGACTTCAGAGTATCACATAAGAGTGAACGTGCTCTCAGATATGATAAGTAACTTATGGTCTCCAGTAAAGTGACTACTCACTGTTGTACCCAGTAGTCACCTGCCAGCGGACTGAGAGATGACTTCAGATACACATAGAATGAGTGAAAGTTCTCTCGAACGCCTAGTACTGATGGTTCTCCAGTGATGACTACTCACTGTGGTACCTCAGTAATCACCTGCGCAGCGGACTGATAGTTTGACTTCAGAGTACGCATAGGATGAGTGAAAGTGCTCTCAGATGACTGATAGTAACTGATGGGTCTCCAGTAGACACTCCTGTGTACCCAGTAGTCACCTGCCAGCGGACTGAGAGTTGACTTCAGAGTACCCATAGGATGATTGGAATTGCTCTCCAGAATGACTGATAAGTAACTTTGGGTCCTCCAGTAGTGACTACTGCACTGTGACCATAGTCACCGCCCCAGCGGACTGAGAGTTGACTTCAATTCAACATAGGATGAGTGGAATGTCTCTCATGCTGATAATAACTTATGGGTCCCCATATTGACACTCAATGTGTACCCAGTAATCACCTGCCAGCAGACTGAGAGTTGACTTCAGAGTAAGATAGATGAGTGGAAGTGTCTCTCCTATGACAATAAGTAACTTATGGGTCTCCAGTAGTGACTACTCACTGTATACCCAGTAGTCCACCTGCCAGCTTACTAGATTGACTTCATAGTACGCATAGGATAAGTCAAAGTGATCTCAATGACTTATAAGTAACTGAATGGGTCTCCAGAGTGACTACTCACTGTGTAACCCAGTAATCACCTGCCAGCATACGAGAGTTACTTCAGAGTACGCATAGTATGAGTGGAAGTGCTCTCATATGACTGATTAAGTAACTGATTGTTCTCCAGTAGTGACTACCCCCTGTGTACCCAGTAGTCACCTGCCAGCAGACTGAGAGTTGACTTCAGAGTCCGCATAGAGAGTGAAATTGGCTCTCAGATGACTGTGATAATTAACTGGATGGTTCTCCATTAGTGACTACTCACTGTGTACCCAGCAGTCACCTGCCAGCGTACTGAGAGTTGACTTCAGAGTATGCATAGGAGGATCCAAAGTGCTCTCAGATGACTGATAAAGTACCTTTAAAGGGTCTTCCAGTAGTGACTACGCACGTGTACCCATGAAGTCACCTGCCGCAACTGAGATTTGACTTCAGAGTATCATAGGATTAAGTGCTCTCATATGACTGATAAGTAACTTTGGGGTCTCCGTAGTGACTACTCCACTTTGTACCCAGTAGTCCACCTGCCGAGCGGACTGCGAGTTGACTTCATAGTACACATAGAATGAGTGAACGTGCTCTGCTCGTCGATGACTGATAAGTAACTTATGGCTCCAGTAGTGACTACTCACTGTGTACCCATTAGTCACCTGCCAGCGGACTGAGAGTTTACTTCAGCAGGTACACATAGGATGAGGAAAGTGCTCTCATATACTGATAGTAACTTATGGGTCTCATTATTGACTAATCACTGTGTACCCGTAGTCACTGCTGCGGACTGAGATTGACTCAGAGTACACATAGGCTGAGTGCAAAGTGCTCGCAATGACTGTAAGTTACTTATGGGTCCCAGTGTGACTACTCACTGTGTACCCAGTAATCACCTGCCATCGGACTGAGAGTTGACTTCAGAGTAACACATAGGATGAGTGAAAGTGCTCCAGATGAACTGATAAGTAACTTATGGGTCTCCAGTAGTGACTACTCACTGTGGACCCGTGTCACCTGCCTCGGACGGAGAGTTTGACCTTCATAGGACACATAGAAGATTGAAAGTGCTCTCAATGACTGATAAGTAACTTATGGGTCTCCAGTAGTGACTACTCACTGTATACCCAGTAGTCACCTGCCAGCAGACTGAGAGTTGACTTCAGAGTACGCATAGTAATGAGTGGAAGTGCTCCTCATATGACTGATAAGTCTTATGGGTCTCCAGTATGACTACTCACTGTGTACCCAGTAGTCACCCGCCACCAGCGGACTAGAGTTGACTTCAGAGTACGCAAGTAAGTCCAAGTGCTCTCAGATGACTGATAATAACTGATGGGTCTCCAGTAGTACTACTCACTGTGTCCCAGTCATACCTCCATCAGACTGAGATTGACTTCAAGAGTACGCATAGGATATGGAAGTGCTCAATCAGATTTACTGATAAGCTGCCTGATGGGTCTCCAGTAGTGACTACTCACTGTGTACCCAGTAGTCCCTCTCCTGCCAGCAGACTGAGAGTTGACTTCAGAGTACGCAACTAGGATGAGTGAAAGTGCTCTCAGATGACTGATAATAACTGATGGGTCTCCAGTAGACACTACTCACTGTGTACCCAGTAGTCACCTGCGCAGCGGACTGGAGTTGACTTCAGATGCTGCATAGGATGAGTCAAGTGCTCTCAGATGACTGATAAAGTGAACACTTATGGGTCTCCAGTAGTGACTACTCACTGTGTAGACCAGTAGTCACGTCCTGCCAGCAGACTGAGAGTTGACTTCAGAGTATGCATAGGATGAAAGTGCTCCTCATAATGACTGATAATAACGTATGGGTCTCCATTAAGTGACTACTCACGTGTACCCAGTCGTCACCGGCCAGCGGACTAGAGTTGACTTCAGAGTACCACATAGACTGATTGAAAGTGCTTCTTCGATGTCGAACTGATAAGTAACTTATGGGCTCTGCCAGTAGTGACTACTCACTGTGTACCCAGTAGTCACCTGCCAGCGGACTGAGAGGAGTACACCATAGGCCTGGGTACTCCGGTGCTCTCAGGTGACTGTTAAGTCTTCCAGTAGTTGGTTAGCACTTTGTAGCAAATATTTGCACAAGGGGTGGTTTGATGTAGCAAGTGAAGATTTTGTTTGTTACATACTTTGTAGCAAAACGGGTTGGTTATTACTATGTGACATTGAAATGCTTAAAGTCTTAAAAGTAGCAAATCTTCGACATCATATGAAAATCAATAGTCACATATCATACCAACTGGCAACTCATACCGTACTAATTACATGTGTGGCAATTATATCAAGGTCTTAACTGCTGGAGGCAATAGCTGAATAACATGTTGACATTTTCTAAAGTACACCTTATTGTAGCTAGCAAACATGGCTATACATTATGAAACTGGGATTTATTTCGTGCGGTCACCCGCTAGTTATAAGAATTTTTTGCTGGTTTATTCTTCATTTTTCCAGTTGTGTGTATACAACCATTCAAATCAGCACAATTGCCGCTAGGATGTACTAGTTCCATACACGCAAACCTTGGGGAAATCAAATGTTTCAAACTCATAACCCATCTCTTTGCTTGTAGCAATTTGTGCTATTTGCATAAATGTTATATTAGCCCAAGATAAAATCATAAATATTTCAAAAATTGTTTATGGCCATTCAACTGTTTCAATCGTAATTCCAATTTATTAGGTGATAATATTCACGTGGGAGGAAGGACAGTACTTGGTGTATCATTGCAACTAGGGTGTTGGTATTCCGAAAGGAGTCTAACTTTAAACACGTGATTAAAACTATGGTTTTCCTACATGAGTGGACCTTTTTCCCTTCCAAAATACTGTAAAGTTTAAATTTAACAGGTGAGAAAAATTCTTCATGGATTGGTCAGTCCGGCCTATCCATGAGGAATTTTTCTTACCCGCTACAGAGCCCATTTTTTAGAGTATTTTGAAAGGAAAAAGGTCACTCATGTAGACTAACACCGGGTTTAAATCCAGGTCTAAAAAGTTAGACCCCCCTTTCAGAATACCAGCCTAGGATATTTTTAAAAATTGTGGAAAGATTTGGTCTCTATTATCTTATAGTTGGACAAATCTTGCATCAATCATATATTTATAGATTGAAAGTACCAACATCACTAATTCTTTTGATTGTCTTAACCGAAGGGATCAGAAACCCTCACCAGTTTTGAAGTGATTTTTCATTGTCAATTACAAGTTCATTTTTCTCATTTATTTTATAGGAATTGTGAAAGTACCAATAACATAAATGAGTTTTTGATTTTTTTTTTTCTGAAGCGATCAGAAAAACCAACAGTTTTGAAGTGGATATTTTTATGTCAATTAAAGTTAATTTCTTTTTTTATTTTAAGGATTTGCAGTACCAACCTAACTAAATGACTTGATTTGTTTTTTAATATATCCGAAACGCGGGTTTTGCATGATATTTCATTGCCAATTAAAAATCATTTCTCTCAGTATTTTGTTTATTTAAGTATGTCGCCATGGTTTATTACAGCCTAATCCTTGGATAACCTAATTTGTTGTAGACTTAAAGGGTCCTGGTCCGATTGCTAATATCCTTGTCCCCTGAACCCCAGATCTTACCGAAGTAGTTTAAAAAATTTTGGTATCTTAGAAGCTAGGAATTTTTTCTTTACCCTGTGAATTCTTAGGGCATAGTGATGTTGGTTTGGATGTAAGGAGCAAAAAAAAAAAATGTGCCCATTTTGGCCGACCAGTCCAACAAGTTAATTTTGGCATCCTCTATGGGATTACAAGCTCTTACAAACATCAAAACGTGTTGAAATATCGGTACGGAACTTTACATAGGTGTTTTTAGGGTAAAGCCATTCTATCAAGATGAAAATTAGTATACTAATCATGTCATCCCACTTTAAAAAAGCCACTATCATGATTCTTTCTTTCTTCAAACTGTAAACAAATCACGCCCCCTATTTTTCATCAAAGTCCATTTTTTGCACTTTTGTATGGAATGGTTGTAGTAAAAGACCCCTGTAAGGGGCTAAGCGTAACACGCCTATTTGTCAAAAGTGACAATTTTTATGCATTTGTTTACTAATAAAAGAACTTCGGGATCCGACTTTTCATGTCTAGAAACAAAAAGTCATAAAGGGCATCTTCAAGACCACTTTAAAAGCTTTGGTGTCTGTTTTTTTCACACAGAAGAGTAATTTAATAGGTGTTGATATGACCTACCCACCAATTTAAGACACAAATGGGAATTTTTGAAATTGTAAAAAACTGACTGATAGTGGGCTTTAATATTGAATTAACGGCGTGGATTAGATCCCTGATCTTATTATTCTATGCCTTCTTTGGTGACGAATTGCAAACCTTTTGCCATTCACATTTATATAAAATGACATCCAAACATTAGAACTTAATATCATACCCCTGATCTGCAACTTCATGCTCGTCTCACATCCACAATACACAAGTGTTTTTAGTTTGTGTGAAGTAAATTGAACATTTCCCTGTGCTTTCATCACAAATTCATCAACTTTAGTTGTACACTGCATTATGCGACTATTTGGGGCCCAATCTCATAAAACAAATTGTTTTCATGCTTGACAGTTTCCTAGGGTCATTTACATAGTGTGTTACATGCCTAGTTCGAGTGTGTGATGGATGTGTTCAATATTTATGCCGTTTAAAGACGCACGCTTGCGTTTATTTGGAAATTGGATATAAAATGAATTTAATGATAAGATGTCGATTGGATGTAAGAAAGGTGGCATATTTGGAATGGAATTTGAAAGAATTGCAGAAGTCCTTTGATAATATGTGTAATATATTTTTGTGTATATCACATGTAAAAGGTCTAAAGTGAATTCGCTTTCTCAACCAATGACATAAAAAAATGTAACAACATAAATTAAGTCAAATATAGAACTATAGTCTTCATCAAATCTTAGTTACTGCCCCTTCCAAGTCAAAACCTATATTGTGATACTTGGTGGGCACGAAAGGGAAATGAGATGATAGGGAAATGTCAGGCAGATCCTTTTTGTGTTGAAATCTTGACTGTGTTATAGAGCTGCTTGCTGCTACTGCTGCGCCCTTAATTTTATTGCTTTTGTTTTGGTTAACCTATCTCAATAAGTCAGGAGTTTCAATGCCCTGCCATAAATTGTAAGATTGATTAAATTTCTGAATTAAGTCATTTTTAGGTCTGGTTGTGAGGTATACATAGTTCACTCTTTCAGTTAGGAATACTTGTGTAATGGGTAGTTGTTTAAAATCTAGAAGACACAAAATTGGATGGTGATCAATGTTCTGAAGGGAGGCTGATTTCTTTAAGAATTTTTACTCTATAAATTTTGTATTTGAATATAATGAAGTTTTTATATTGCATGTATAATAGATTTTATCACTTTGGTATTTTAATGTTAATGGATTTTACCTAAACAACACAATTGACCCAATTGGGGTTGGTTTGTCATTAAATTTTTAATCTCCTCTAACATTGGATGACTTTTCCTTTAAAACCCCGTTGTAGTTGGGGGGGTCTTAGTAACAAACTCCTATACGGAGACGTGCCGCTGGGTAGGGCCAAAATCAGCTGTCTGGTATACCTATGACCCCTTTTTTTTCACACTGGTATAATTATACCCTTTGTTTTCCACAATAATGTTTTGTTATAAAATAATCGGCGGTTGATTTGATGTTGTTGTATAATTTTGGGTACGCATCCGCGATGGTGATGGTGATATATAGTCCGGGAACGTAGTCAGCTCTACCAGAATTCGACATCGTATTGAGTTTGCAAACTTTTTTAGTCATCATAATCGTAATCTCGGTTTGTTTACGTCTGCCGCTGGTTTCATGTGACTTTCGTCGTGGCCTTCAACATTGCACACCAAGTCGCGAAGCAAAGACATGCTGGGTATTTGCCCGGGGTATTTGATTTGCCGGTTCTGCTGTTACGAAATGAAATTCTGGCAGACATGAACTATTTGGTATAAATATGGCCCGAATATGGGTCATTATATTGCAAGAAGGAGAGGTATAAGTTCGGGTCCACTTCTTGAGTCGGTATAAATATGGGTCATTATTTTGCAAGAAGGAGAGGTATAAGTTCGAGTCCACTTCTGGAGTCCTGGAGGCAGGTCCCTACCCAAACAAAATTGAAGAACCCCCCCGGGTGATATCCTTTATGTGCTGAGCCTCTAAACAGGCTACTGCACAGACCTTGATCTCCTTTCAGGAATGTTATAAAAAAACAAAATTTTGTTTCTTGTGTTTATTTTTTTAAATCAGTTTTTATCCCATTTTCAAAAAATGTCTTGGAGTGAAATAAGTTGCTTTAAAACTTGTACACAAGCTATTCCATTTGAATCTATCCTATACTTGTGGAAAACCTTTCCCAGATCTTTTGCAGGGAGGGTGCAGGTTTGAAATAAAATGACCCAAATATAAGTTGACCTAATAGGCATAGGTTTTGAACCCCAAAGAGGGATTAATCATAGCGATTGCACGGGTAATTACAAGCTCAACATTTAAAACTGAAAATTAAGAATTGTTAAGCTTACAGTTATGTTTTTATAGTCAGTGGATTAATTTCTCAGACAAATCGAACATCATTTACCTTAAGATGCATTAGCTGGGAGGATTAACACACATGGAACGCGATGTGTAATTGGACAAAGCATGCACCAAACCACCTGATACAGGGAGTGTATCACCAACTCTAGGTTAAAGAGCGTGATCTGATCATGGTTCGAATTTTCGGTTGTTTCGCCTTCACATGGAAGCATATCACCAAAATCATCTGATTAGGCCTACAAATTTTGAGTGAAATTACAGCTGTTTAGATAGTAGTTAAGCAAAAAAGTGTAATAAGTTTACACATAGGACAGTGTGTAAATTATTGTAGTCAACCGCATTTGGAAACATTTTTGTTCATAACATCAAAAAGAAACATTTTCTGGTGCTTAAATTTCACCGGGGATAATGAGAAAAATGGAGACTTTATTCTGATACACAAATCTAAATTTTGCTGGAGTAAAGCAGCGAAACAATGTTGTCGATCAGGTCACCCACCTTCAACCGAGCATTTAATAAGTAGTTGAAGTTACTGAAAGGCTAGATCATGGGTTAGTAATAGTATTAGGCCCGCTCAACTTCCTTGACTTCCCAAGGTGTTGCTGTTCTCCTTTAATCCAACCCCTACTTCCATAGTTATGACACAGTACAACATACAATAACTGTGACAGGTGTTATGTGCATATCTGGATGTCAGTTAGAATGCATACACTGCTAGCATTATTCATACTTTGCCTGTTCACTATCAACATTTTTGGTTTATAAAAATTAAAACAAGCCAGATACATTAATCCCAAGTTCGACGTCTAGCTTGTAGCTTTATTATGAGCAGACACGTTTCTTGAATACTTAAATGATTTTTTAATTAAATCAGATAGTCATCGGTTACACATCATTAATTTTGATCATTCTTTTTCTTACAATTGAAATCTTTTAGTTTTTCAGTGAAAAAGATCAAAGCCAGCTGTGATATGGGCTCTTTGAAGGACGCAGTGATTTGTAACAAATGTAAAAATAGAAAATGATTCTTGCACTCAAATTACTCCTGGGACAGGGCCTTGGTAAAAATGAAAAATCATTTTTTCTGATGTCATGTTTATTGCTATGCTACTATGTTAAATATATAGGCAATGTGCTGAAGTGTGCAGGCCATAATTTGAACCACATTTAGGTTTATATATTAAAATCTAGATTTAATTGTGTTTCTGGGTTATTGCTTTCACGCAGGTGAAACCACCTGAATTTGTGTTCAGTAGTTAAATTAAAAAGCCAGACAGTGCAGTTGTCTAAATTGGAAACAAGTTCCACTTGATGTTAGACACTTTAGTGTTCGATCATTGGGGTGACTGAGGTAGAGTGGTTGGCCATATTTCCATTGACCTGTGATTAAATAGGCCAATTGCAAAACAAAAAGATATGAAAGAACTCAAAATTTGAAATTAATTTCTGAAAAAGATTCAAGGATGGTGATGAACATTAATGAAAAGGGAGGGTAGGTAGGTAGGCAGATAGGCAGCAAGTTAGGTATGTAGATAGGTAGGTGAATGGATGGCAGTGGCGGCACCGGGGAGGGGAGCAAGGGGAAACCTCCAAATATTTTGTTTTGCCCATGCATTCCCCTCTATAATTAGCAAAATTAGACTTCATTAAAAAAGATATATTAAAAGTAATTTTTTAAAGTCGTGGTCGTCCGACAAAAAAGTAAAAACCGATGAGTTTTTTAAAAGAGTTGGCCTTCTGAGCCCAAAATCTTGTCCCCCTCCCCAAATTGTTGCTTTCCTCCTCATTTTTGTAGCAAATTATGTTAGTGCCATAACTGATGGATGGGTAAAACAGACAGACCAGGGGACAGACAGAGACAGACGCACAAACAGAAAGAAAGGCAGCAAGATAAAAATGATGAAAAGCAAACGGAAGTCAGACTTGTAAAATTTAGCACTGTAATATTTTAAATTAATTTTATCCCAGATAATCAAATCAATAAGGCACATCAACATATTACACATAGAAACCGGATGCCACGCCAATTTGTGGATATCTATAAGGTATCTTTAATAGCACAATCCCCTTGGGCAAAGTTTGCATCCTTATTGAAACATGAGAACTTAACATTGTTAAATTAGAATAGGATTCAAGATTAAAACCCCTTGCCACAAAACATTGCAACCCACAAAACTTGGCAAAGTGTGAATGTTCTGGCTTGTTTTCTTTATTTTCGATGGTTTAGTGCAAGAATGCCTCCATCTGCAATAGCTGGGCCATTTGTCAGTTGTGTTCTTATTAAGTGTTATACCTGCCAAATCTAACACCTAGCAGCTATTGCAGATGGGGCCTTATTGCCCTAAATCCTTGATTTGTATGTATGCATGCTTCTTGTAGACATTTAAAAAAACAGAATTACAGGATTAAGAATTGAAATTGAAATTGCCTGATCTTCAAAGAGCTTGTAATGTTTATGGGTATCATTTAATGTTTATTTTGTTGTCTTATTTTGTTGACATTTATTTAGCATTATTTTATATGGCAAATTACATCTGTTTGGAGTCAAATTTTTTGAGTGAATTTTCATTTGGAAGTCACAAGTCGAATTTTCTTTAAGAAATACATAATGAAATGAAGGTTGCTTTTATCATCTATCAGCAGCAATGCCGCAGTAGCTTACTGAAGAATTATGGCAGCGACTACACTGTCAGCTCTAAATTATGCATTGTATGTGTAAATTATCTAAGTGCTATGCAAAATCTTTTTGAGCACACTGATGGCACTGGAAAAAGAGGAGGAAGAGGGTGGAGAAGTAGAGAGAGTGGGATAAAGAGAATTTAGGGGTAACTCTTAAAATTATACATTTTTTATTCCAAATGTAGGAATTTTTACATTTGTTTTTGACTACCATGTTTTCAACTGAGGGGAAAGGGGGGCAGGAGACTTGAGATTGGGTACTGCACCATTTCTTCACCTGGGTGCCTATGTGAGTATCTGCCTATACTAGGAAACAAATATGGATGGATGAATGGGGAGGAAGATGGTGGAGGAATAGAGATGAGGGATAAATAAAATTTAGGAACCGAGGGGAAGGGGGGGGGAATGGAGGTGAACTTGAATGATTTTTTAATAAGGTTTTGTTTGAGTTTTACATTTGTGCTTAAGGCTCCACAAAATGTTGACCATTCCCCAGGATATAATGATAGTTTAAATTTCCACACTTGGGAATTCCTGTGAGGGAATGCGTAAGTTAAATACCATCAGAAAATAAAGCTTTGTAGCTAGGCAAAGCTTGCTTTATGCTGTTACCCACGTGGTGGCCATCTAAAATGCCATCTGCAAATAACCTTATTGATTCAGTATCTTTATAGTCATGAAGCTATCTTAGTGCTACTTCTACCTCAAATAGAAATTGACAGCTTGGCTAGTCGCCGAAAGCTCAGCGATAAAAAGCCAATGTGCTAGTTCTAAGTACATTCATGTATACAGAATGTGTTTTCTTTTCCACTGGTGAATTATCAAGAAAGTATGTTGTACTGAAAAGCTGATTTTTGATGTCCATAGTGGAGATTTCAAGCTGTAATGATTTCTGAGGGTACGACCAATATTTTCCTTGGCTTTACTCTCAAACTTTAACCCCCTGGCATATACCTGCTGATTTCATTGGTTATACACTGAGATAATGACATGTTAAGCCAATCAGAGGCATGGTTAGAAAAACTTAAGGTTTGTACAGATATAGCCCAAGGTGATAGAATTGAATGCAACATGATGCTTTAGTCTGAAGACCAGACTACTTTTTAAGGTGCAACGAGAGATTTTGAGGCACCCAAATATTGTGTCATGATAGTAATTTCAAATAGATCAGGCACTCAATAGATTTCTTACCTTTATTTGGCTTACGAACCCTGCCCTAAAAGGGAGAAACAAGGTGATTTTGATTTGCTTATATTTCAATATAAAACATAGGCTGAATTTCCTATTTGCTCCTATACAAAATTAGAAATTTCACAATTTTTGTACCAAAGAAACATTTCTCAGCTTAATCCTTTCAGATGGGGAACTTTTTGATGGGAAGCTTTATATCAGGGCAAAAATCAGTACTTTCGATTTTTTTTAGGGATACCGGATATGTGAAATCTCTTGTTGCACCTTTAAGTTGGTTGCATGATGACACAGATACAAGTAGCATTGTGATATTGACTTCATACCAAGTTATTGCCACGAGTCAAAAATTCAATTCTTCTAGGCTGAGGGTAAAAATAAGTTTTTCAAGTCAAATAATGTGATTCCATAAAGCATGTGATATGGTTTGGGGCATTTCAATTCAATATTTCCTCTATTGCATACATTCAAAATTGAGAGGGTGAATATCTCCATCAGACGTCTTGATTTCTGAATTGTAGATCGCGCACCTGTGCAAATAGAGTCAGGAATTCACATTATGAAACAAGTAGGCAGGGGCAAGGGGGAAGAATAACATGTTTGAATATTGGTTGTATCAAACCGCAGCAGAATCATCCCTTTCTGTCTGATGTAATGTGTCATGGCATGATCAGTCGGCTATGCCTGATCATGCATGGCATGGCTAGATTGAGTTGGTGTGTTCACGTGCAACATGAGATGCCCAGTCCGATATGTCACCAAACCAATGAGGCATGCCCAAACTAAATATGTAATGCCAATACTATGCCACTGTATTATATCTGTTAGCCATGCTCAGACAACATTGGATGTCCAAGAGCTTATACTACACAACACAATTATCAGTTGACCAGTAGAGATTAAATGGACTGGTGATTGCACCAGCTTGCTAAGACCGGGGTCACACAAGGCTTTTTTTCGTAGTTTACTACAATAGTACTACAGTAGTACTACAATAAAGGCTGCGTGTGACCGCAACTTAAGACGACATGTCGTTGATGTACCATAGTACTGTCGTAATAACTTAACGATGATAATTTCCTTCGTTGGGCCGCTTTCTACCATGGTACTGTCGTAATTTACAGGGCAAAATCGCTGTGTGACCGCATTTCGTAGTTTACTACCATGCTTACGCAATGAACCGTGTTGTTGACCTTGTGCTCGTGTGTCCAGAAATGTCTACAACACGATTACAATAATCTCACCGTGTGACCGGGACCGTCATATAATTATTACAGTAGTATCAAAATAAGAATATTATGACACAACGACGAAATATTGCTTGTGTGAACGCGGTCTAAGATTCACATTAAAGTATGTTATAGCTTCTTTGCATAAGTTTTGATCAATTTTTCTCAACAATTTGTATCTGTTTCTTTGACAATTGTGGATTATTTCCACAAGTACGGTATGGATCATAGGCCAAAAAAACCAGAAGGTTGTTTCCAGAGGCCATGCGCATTTCGATTTTGGAGTCAATTTTACTGTACTTTGTTTTTTTATTTGATTTACTGAGATCCCAAAGTGATCCAAAATTAATATTTTTGTTTATATACTACTAGTCAAGTATGATTTGCAACTATTTTGATTTGCCATTTGTCCAATTTGAACCATTTCTTGGGCCCCGGAAAATCCTTTTAAAAAAAAGCGCATTTCACATTTAGGTCTTTGGATTACCTACTGAAAACAAACTTGATTTTTTTGTCTTACCGTTTTTTCTCATTTGTTTAAGTTTATAATGTTCATTGGCTAGGGAAAAAAAAAGATGATTAGGACAATAACTTACTATTAACCAAACTAGCCATTGCTGTATAAACCATGGTAGGATGCATTAATATACTGCAAACCCTTAGCAGTAAAACAATGCCACTTGGAGGATTGCTGTGTTCTGAAGATGCCCCTAAAACACTGACATGCCAAAACGAACATAAACGAAAGTAACTAATATGCCATGGAAAGACATTGCCATCAAAATTGATGGGTGGAAGCAGCAATCTTGCACAATAATAAGCTGACCTTTCAAGGTGTAATCTTCAGCTGTCAAGTAGATATAATATGTCTTACCAAAAGGAGATTAACATACTACTGTACGGTACCATGACCAAAGCAACCTATTTTGTGTTAACACACTGCATTATTACAACCAACACTTTTAAAGTTTCCCAAATATGTCTTGTACAAATAAACTATCCATACCCAATCTCATGTGCGGTCTGAGGTACCGGGTACAAATGAATATACAAGATTATGCCATTTTGTATTTAATAATGGGTTGGCTTTCTTAAATGTTCCAATATCGGTGTTTTAAAAACCTGTGCATACATTTCAGGATTAGCAAAAATTAGGTCAATTTTGTTAAATCTGTGCCAAATTTGGATGAAATGCATCCCTAACTGTCAGGAATCATATATGATTTTATAAAACAAAACAAATTCAGGCCTAGTTATAATTAATAATTTTTAGTTTTTATAATAATAATTAGTGCTCAGGGTGCTGCTCTGGAGCGCCTTAGGCTGCTACAACATAACAAGTTAATCCAGAATGACGAGGAAGGTGTTATGGAAAGTCCGATTTTAGATGCATACAATTTTTTTTGGTTGCCTAAAAATGCACGACTCTATACCCAAGCAAATGTAAATACATCTGTTTCATTGCCAAAATTTCATACTGGAAGGCCTATTCCATGGCAGATATGCCGCCTTCAAACAAAACTTTCCCCTGTATTGAAATTAACTTGCCATGGCATATATTGGGCTGTTTAGGCACATTCTAGTTTCAAACAAACACTTCTCTTGAATGTTCAAGCAGTCAATTCATCACCTGAAATCTACTAGCATCAAAGCTAATGTAAAATGTGATATATCGAAAAAAAAACATTGTGAAATTAGAAGGTTACAAGCAAAGGTGGGTACACTGAAATCGAGCAGGCAGACGTCGTACTCCATCTAACCTTTTTAACGGGAGGCCCATAAAAATCAAGTAACACAACTTGGAATTTTCTTGCCCCATTAATTCAAACCGTTCCCCATTATCTTATTCCTCCATTACCATATCCATTTTTTATCACCAAATCCAATCTACTCTTCAGAGTCCATTATTTTACTTGTCTGTGGAAATAAAGCTCCACTGGAGCGAGACATCACAAAGGAAACACGGCTCAAGTATCGCGCTACAAACAAGTCTAGTAGGAGCGCAAACAAGTGAAGGATGTACGAACCTGAGATGCCCACAAGAACACATCATATATGCCTGTTTTATTCCTGATACTCCTACGTAAGGATTTATTACAACATGGCAGATCATACAAATATTGCACTATAATGGAAGTGGGCCCATTCAAAGTTGACCCTCTTTCTTCAGTGTGGATTAAATGGATACAACTTGTCGTATAAATTTCAGGATGAAAATGGGGCCTCTATTCAGTACCTGTGTGATGTGTACTATGCAATTCTTACATCGGTACAAGTGTAATCGAGTTCGGTCATGGTTGATGGGAGCTAATTTCCCATGCACTGTATTATATTAGTGACATATTTTGTAGAGTTAAATTTTCATGATTTTTACAGTGCACTTGCTGGCTTTCAAATTTATATTGTCAGCGAGTTAAACATGCTACCCCATAGGTAAAATATTTACTTTTATAAAGTTGTATTTCACCAGGTGTGCAGAGAAACATGAAAATAACCCCCCTGTGAAAATAGTGCACTATGCAGTGTTATGATGGGTGACTTTTGCTGTGAATTTGTATAGAAAACACTACACCTCCGTCACTGTAATGAGGATATTTTACTTGGCTTTAATTTGCTATTTTATGCCAACTGTTAAAGTAGTTTGAATTAAAACATTGTAAAATATCACTCTCCGATATTGTTGCACAATGTTTTGAAATTGCATTACAAGAAGTCTTCAGGAAGTCTTGTCAAATTTAAGGTGTGAAATAATAATGCTTTAGAAATATTGTGCTATACAATACACATGTGTCATAACTTGGATTTTAATTGTCTTTCTTAACACCATAATTTTTACTTGGTTGAATCTTTTATTGATAGTGATTCAGAATCAATGTCATCCTCTCAAAGAACTATTTTTCGATGTTAATGACTCTGTATAATTTGTGTTTTATGCATTGATTTTGGACAAATATAAAAAACAGAACAATACAGTCATAACCACATTTATGTCAACAAGAATGTATATCTCAAAAACAATTGTGAACAAATTGACACATAAATTGTCAAAAAATATTTGGTACTGGAGTAAATTTTCGTATAAAATGACTTGATTGGTTGTGCAGTCTTACAATTTAAATGAATGTATTTGCGTGTGTGTCATCTCGGTTCATGTAAATAATGTTGTCACCCAAATGTACATAACCACACAATGTGTCAGGGCTTGCTTGTGTTGGTTTTAGGTGAAAATATGGTTCCAAACTTAAAGCAACTTCTCAAAGAAAATAGAACCAATTTAAACCATTTTATACCAGAATGTGTGCATATATGGCAGCAGTTGGTTTGTCTTGTCCTAGAAAAACCAGCACTCATGCTTAAATGTTGGGAGCAAAAAAAAATGTGTGTGTGTGTGCATGTGTGGCTGGTTGGATTCGTACCATCAACCTCTGTGACATTCTCAACTGTTTGAGCCACAGAAGCTGGGTTGGAAGAGGAGGAAGTAAGTTGTGGGTATTTTAAGTTTGGTGTTTCACTTTTCACAAGTTTTTTTTCCTCAAAAGGTGGTGTGCAAATTTAAACACTTAAAATATGAAAAAAAACCTAATTTTATACCATTATAGCCAAATGGTCATCCAGAGGCTGATATTGGGGCTCATGGTATATAGGCTGTTTAATCAGTAGTGCTAAGTAATTCTCAGTTATATGCAACTTTTAAAACAAACATATTCAAACAATCCCATCCGATCATGAGAAATTCTAATTATTTTCACCTGCTTCAACAGGTTTCAAACTGCACATCTTTCATTCATGGATTTCAAACATAATGTGAAACATGCATTATTTTCCTTCTCGTCATTATTTGTTATTGCAAATCACAATTACAAACATGTGTATGGTGTCATCAAATGTAATTAAATACTCTTGTTTTTGTCAGGTGTATAAATAACAAAAACAAACATCTCCTTTCACAGATACAAAAGATGAAGAAAGGAAGAAACTAATACAGCCGTTCATCCTTACTGTCTCGGGCGATGAGTGAACATAGAAAGTCACCGGTGATGCAAGTGATAGTGTAACCAACACTTCTGTTTTTACAGTATAAAATTAACCAAACCTGTTTTTTATCTGTCTGGTTATTTGCAGAACCTAGTGGACCTGGCAAGCCTATGTCAAATGAACAGACCAAAGATAGTATAGAAATACTGTGGCAGAAGAGCGATGGAAATGTGGCATTTTATTCTATTTATAAAAGGTAGGGATACAAATTGATGTCAAAATATAGGGAAAGGTTTGAACTATGCCGTAATAAGTGTAAGATAACAAACATTATACTTAAGCACCTACTCTGTGTTACAGAGTAGGTGTTTTTAATGGAATAAAAGCACCAGAAACAGTAGTTGAAAGGTGCAAATCTAGGGTGCAAAAATTTGGTTTAATGCCAATGTTAACACTAATCAACTACTCCACAAATTCAAATGATAACTATACTCCATTTCCCTACCTCCGTGCAGTGACGTCAGCGCGAGATTTGACAGTCGCACCAGTGAACTGCGCGCACTGGCTTAAAGCGACTGCGTTTTTACATGCGCACACAAAGACGGCATATCTTGACGCGTGCTTAAAAGCAGCGTCAAGGTTGTGACATCACTGCACGGAGGTAGAGAAATGGACTATAGTGTGGAAATAATAAAGATGTCCAAGATCAAGATTTGAACCTGTGCTAATGTGTCAGATGGGGAACACCTTTCAATTCCTCCCACCCCATTCCTCTATAGTCAGATAAATCTTGGACACTATGAATGCACTTCTGTAGTTCAGCTCATATTTGGACCAAACCACATTGAAGGGTGCAACAATCAGTTTGGTTCATGCAGACAATGCAAACATTTGTGCAATTCTGTCCAACAAATTTTTAATCAGACCTCTGCATCTCTTCTCATCCAGGGAGTGTAGAAAGGGGACAGAGAGGTCTTCCCCCATGTGTTAGCACAGATGGACACCACATGATGGGTGTCCTCTAATGGCAGAGTCAACCAGTTGCATACATACGAAAGGCTGTATTAAAAGGCTATATGAATGCACCTTTTAAGCTCACTGTATGACCAGCTATGGCAGACTAGACAACTGAATATACTCATTAACCAACCAAGCCTGATTCATATGATAATTTCAATATTGATATAACTAAAATTTCAAATACCAATTCAAACATGAATCATGGTATTGCCTATGTGGAAAGTGATGCTGGTAGATTTAAAGATACAGATACATGATTTTCCCATCATAAGGCACTATAAATGTGATACTGTTTGCTCTTCTTAAAAACAAACAAAGATCTACCATGTGATCATTGTTGTTTAATATGTTGTGTACAGTAATTGTCATACTCCCAAGCACAAGATTATATGTCAGGAGTAGCTTTTTATGAGTACACCTCACTATGCATGTGAGTACACTTTGAGATGTATATGAGTACACCTCGCTATGGCTAATGCTCTGCAAATTGTACACCTTGCTTTGCAAATGGTACATTTTGCTATACAAGTTCTATACCTTGCTATGCACACATGCCTCACTATAGAAGTAGAATATCTTGCTGTTTAGAGTACACCTCACTATGCAAATATACATTTCAAAATGTGTATGAGTACACCTCATTATGCAAGGGGTACACCTTGATATAGAAATAGTATATCTTGCTGTACAGGAGTAAACCTCACTATGCAAATGAGTACATTTTGTAATGTATTTGAGTACACTTCATTCTGCTAATGATACATTTTGCTATGCAGATGGCACACCTTGCTGTGCAGATGGTACACCTGCAGATGGTACACCTTGCTATACTAATAACATGAAGATAAGCTCAAAACATGTGGGTAATTAATATTATGAAGAATTTTTGATTCAAGTCAAAAATTCACTGCTCTTCAAAGGTCATGTGAGGTCAAGTTGTAAAATGTAAAATTGACCTCATTTAGAAAGTTGAAATTCAATTGGAACCAAACTTGGTTTATGGAGTTTACATGCAAATCCTTATTGTTTTTTGGTATATGGATAGTCCTTTGTTGATTTTATTCCTGAAAAATAACCCAATTTTATCTCAGGGAGCCAAAATTTGCCAAAAAGACGAAAATTTGGGGAAATTTTGGTTACAAAAATTTGTGCCACAGGTTCACTGATGTTTTTTTTTCTTGGAAAATTTGTTTAACCATGGTCTACTTTTCAGATTCTCCGAGGGATGTCCCATCCAAACCAAACTTAGAGTACATCCTTGTGATTGCATAAGAGATGTAAGATATTACAACCTTAGGTTTTGTGTTTATTCTATGATCTCACAGGACCAGTTGTATGAAGACAATAATGTTTGCTTTGTTTCATGGGAGAGTACAAATTGCAAACTATATTCTGTGACCTCGCAGGACTAAATTGATACGATGGCCCAGAATCACATTTTATGTAGTTTATCAAAGTAAATGACCCTGGCACACATTTAATGCTCCAGTTTCCCCTCTGCACTGTGCTGGTTACAGATAGCCTCAGATGTTATAATATGTAACACGCTCATGAAACCATGGTGTAATCAATAACTCTCTTCCAATCAAATCCAGGTCACGTCCCAGCGGCATCACCAGCCAACCTGCTGAAAACATTGCCTGGACCAAAGAGGCCCAAGTGGTCACAAACACCAGCTATGTGGTGCAGAATTTGGACCCAAACAGCGGCTATCAGTTCCAGGTGATAGCTACTTATACCGGTGGGGCCACCAACAAAACCAGTACACCGTCTGAGCTGATATTCACAGAATCAGGGAGTGAGTATCATGTACTAAAGTGTGTTCACTATAAGGTAGACTATGCGACTGACCTATTTTAATGTTAACTCAAGGCAGTAAAAAGTTCATGGTTTACCTTACACTGAATGCACTTATGGGTGAGTTGTATATATCTAAGGATCAATTTCCCCCAAGGATCAATTTCCCTATGCTAGTAAGACGTGTGTTTCACCTTACAGATTATCTTTAATATTTAAAGAATCAACCTATTCCCATTTAGAGGAAGCCCATTTGCCAAGTTCTGGAGTGATTGAGGGTGTACTAACAAAATATATTCAAATTCAGGCAAATTGAACAAACGTTTGCAGTTACCACACCAATAGCGATAAGACCGGTCTGTCTAAATATCAACTCTTTCCAGCAAGTTGAGTAACTGTTGAGGCCCTCCTTCATTTTTTACTAAAGTATGATGCAATATGGCAACTATTTTCTTTGACATCAAGTATGTCCAGTTTAAAGTCGAACCAGAAAAGGCGTAGAATTTGGAAAACTGTAAATCCAGTTCCAAGATTGAAAAGTATAGGAAAATTCTTATCAAGGTTCTACTAAGTGGACTATTGGGTTTCAGTCTGAGACCAGCAAAGGCTAACTAATGCCGAGAGAATGAAAACAGGGTCTGAAGTCCACCTTGCTCCATCCATCTTAATGTTTGGAATGTAAATAAGCAGCAAGATAAGCATCAGCAGTTCTGAAGTTGAAGATCACAGTAAAATAGAAGTTAGTAGCCATTACCCCCACCCATTTCTTAAATACCTTTGGGATTTTTTTCTAAATTTTTTATGGGCAACGAATATCATTGAGGCAAAGCGCAGCATCACACAACTGTCGGCCATTGCCTGCACCGCACAAGTATTCGAAAATGCTGAATTGACAACAACACAAATGGCATTCAATTCAGTTAAATTTTCCTAGGTACTTCACAGATGAAATAGTACTGTCTTTGACCTTGCATCATCTCATGCCCTCCCTTAAGCGTTTCCTTTTTCCTATACTTCCTTTTCAATTATCGTCTGGTGTGAATATGTTCCCGGGATACATGGGCCAGTAGCAGAAATTTCCTTTCACTTTGCAAACAGACTAGGCCTGTGGTGTTCTGGTTTGTGCAGCCTCATTAAGAAGTGGGGCAATGTCGTTTTATACCTATCCACGCACTGAACTAGGTAAAGGCCACTTGTGGCCTATTGTTAACATATATTCTAGACTTTAAGCACTCCTAGCCAAATGTCGTCTATTGATTGAGAATTATGTGGGCTATTCAGACAATTGGGCATTTTTAAAAAGTAACCGCTTTCAATGTGGTTGATGCTGTATAGGTTATAACACATTAAGTTTATGGGCTTTGTAGATGGGCTTCCCCCAAATAACCTGTGATCGTCTCCTCAAAACTTTTGAGACCTAAGACTAGGCTTTTGTGACTCATTGGAATCATTGCGACATACACACGTGTCTATCAACATTTGCATTTTTACCGTCTTTCAACCCTGGTTTATTCTGTATAGATTATAACACATTAAGTTTAGGGCTTTTGAGATGCGCTCCGCCAATAACGCTTTGATCTTCCCAAACCCACCAACTGACCTAAGACGAGGCTTGTTTGGACTTATTGAATGCATTGATACATATCCATGTGTCTATGCAACAAGTGCATTTTGAAGGCCCCTATCTCATTCAATTCAACCCTGGTTGATTCTGTATAGATTATAACACATTAAGTTTAGGGCTTTTGAGATGGCTTCCCAAATAACCTGTGATCTTTCTCAAAACCACTGACCTAAGACTAGGCTTGTTTGGACTCATTGGAATGCATTTTTCATGCTGATTCCAAATATGGACATGAAATTGCTTAATTTTAAAATTTTTGGAAAAAAACAATTTTGGAAAAAAATAATTTTTTTTGGAAAAAGATTTGTTTAAACTCATGAGTGACTATATTCATATCCAGAGGTCTTGCCCTTGAGCACAACCTGCCTATCTATTGGTATCTAAGCACCATTTTGATTGGTTACATGGAAGACAATAAAAAAAAAAAAAAAAAAAAATTCATTAAATACCTTTGGGGATTTTTTCTAAATTTTTATAGGGCACGAATATCATTGAGCAAAGCCAGCATCACAAAACTGTCCCATTGCCACCCACAAGTATTGAAAATACTGAAAATTGACAACACAAATGGCATTCAATTCAGTTAAATTTTCCTAGGCAATTCACAGATGAAATAGTACTGTCTTTGACCTTGCATATCCATGCCCTCCCTTTACGTTTCCTTTTTCCTATACTTCCTTTTCAATTATCGTCTGGTGTGAATATGTACCGGGGATACATGCCACGTACAGAATGTCTTTCAAACAGACTAGGCCTGTGGTGTTCTGGTTTGTGCAGCCTCAATTAAGAAGTGTCAATGTAGTGTATACCTATCCACCCACTGAAATAGGTAAAGGCCACTTGTGGCCTATTGTTAACATATATTCTAACTTTAAGCACTCTACAAAATGTCCTATTGATTGAGATATTATGTGGCTATCAACAATGCCTCAATAGATTGAGAACCAGAACTGGCCGATCTAAGGTTTCCTTGCAGAAGTGGGGCTATCTGGAAGCAGATCAGGATACTACCTGTGGTTGTGGAACAGCACCACAGACAATGGAACACCTCTTGGTCTGCCCACTGCTGGAGCAACAATGCACAAACAAGGACCTTGCGGAATTCAGTGAAGCAGCCAGACGTTGTACCCATCTCTGGCTGGATCATATTTGAGAACCACAGTGTTTGGACACGATAAGAAGAACAATGCATTTTTAACCCTTTCAACTGTGGTTGATGCTGTATAGGTTATAACACATTAAGTTTAGGGCTTTTGAGATGGCTTCCCAAATAACCTGTGATCTTTCTCAAAACTGCTGTCCTAAGACAAGGCTTGTTTGGACTCATTGGAATGTATTGAAACATATACATGTGTCTATCAACAGTGCATTTTTAACCCTTTCAACCATAGTTGATTATGTATACATTATAACACATTAAGTTTAGGGCTTTTGAGATGGTTTCCCAAATAACATGTGATCTTTCTCAAAACTGTTGACCTAAGACTAGGCTTGTTTGGACTCATTGGAATGCATTTTTCATGCTGATTCCAAATATGGACATCAAAATTGCTTAATTTTAAAATTTTTGGAAAAAAACAATTTTGGAAAAAAAAATATTTTTTTGGAAAAAGATTTTTTTAAACTCATGAGTGACTATATTCATATCCAGAGGTCTTGCCCTTGAGCACAACCTGCCTATCTATTGGTATCTAAGCACCATTTTGATTGGTTACATGGAAGACAATATCATGTAATGAGCAAATCAGAGATACCATAAGAATGGTAGAATGGTTTACACACTGAGATATAGAAGCACTCTTTTGATTGGTTGCTCAGAGGGCCATCTCATGTTCCATTCTGTAATAAACCTATCAGACGGACTCTTCTATATGTGATAGTTCTCAAGGGGTTAATCGTCTACCAACATAGAGAAGGTACACCTTCCATGAAGCTTTGCAAATGAAGGGTAACTTATGCGACATTTTGGAAGAATAATATTGGGGGTGATAACGCAAATGTCACTGCCATTAAGAAACACTGCCTGAAGTGGTGTCTTCAAACAAATCAAGACTCAGTGTCTTATGAATCTGTATTTTATTGCATGAAAAGAAAACAGATTTAAGGGTACAAGGCATGAATTTGATGTGATTCTCACTTAAAGCCAATGTGGCAGCACTTAAAGCGGCACTGCACATTTTCACAAATATGAAATTGCTTCAATTTCTCTCAAAAGATAGTTTAGGCCATTGGAAGAAACAGAGATATATTTTACACATAAAATAACATACCCCAAAACCAGATAGGGACATTGATATGAGGATAAAGACCATCCAGTAATTGTAGGCAACTTTCGTTTTCCATAACTTTAATCAACAAATTGTATATACATTGAATATTTTTGACTCGTACTCACTGATAGTAAACCCAAAAGATTATCGACTGATCAAACAGTGGCAATAGCGTGGGAAACATGCATAGCGGCGTGCGTGTCTTGTGTTAACGCCACCATTTTCGTCGTTATGGCGACGTTAATTATAAAATCGTTCTGTTTACCTAAGGAAGTGATGTCTTTATAATTTCGGGTGAGGGCTTTGGTGTATATAAAAGCCTATACCCATAAAAACAAATATGACTTTGAAAAATCTTGAGGGCGCACTATTTTTCAAAGTGCCAGTGTCTCTTTAATGACGTAGTTAGAAAATATTGAAAAACAAGATTCCATAATGCTATTTTTCTGAGTGTAGGTAGTTTGGTTCAATTTAGTGTATTTGAAAACTTAATAGAGTTTACAGGGAATATGAAATAAAATCTCTTGATATTATACAGGTTTCTTATCAACATAGTTGATTGGGACTATATGATGTCAAAATGCATTTCTGAAATGAGATAATTAAACAAGTGTAAAGAAGGTCATTGAGTTCAGGTGCTGATTAGGTAATTTTCGAGGGGAAGTAGTTCAGTAGGATAACACAATATTAAAAGCAGCGTACTCTTACAATTTCACCTGCAAAAATATTTTTATTTTTTGATAATAAAGAATTAAATCAGGCCTTAAAAGAAGGTGAGTTCACCTCGAAGCTAGGTCCACCTATATGTTGATAGATAACATTTACACCTGGAGACGAGAGATGATCTTTCACTTTTTAAGCACGATTGTCTTTATTCGCAGGAGATGATTAAAGACAAAGAAAGAGTGAGGTTGACATTTAAAGTTGGCTAATGAAAATTTGATGTTGAGATCATAGGTTAGCACATTTCAACACAGGGTACCCTGCTTTGGTAAACACGTTTCAAAAACAATATTCAAATCATAGCCACAAAAACTATGTCGGGTCAGACCGAGCATGCTCGATCCATTGAAGGTGTGACAAAATATTGCAATCTCAGGATTTGTAAAAAACACAGTGCATTGGTGAGCTCTAATTAGGTTGCATTTTAAAGCATTATTATTGCCTATCCGATCATAGCCGCGTAAATATTGAAAATGTAGGGGCAAAAATTATCCTTGAGATATCGGATTCAAATGAAAGTTTGCAAGAGATGTAACTTTCCGGAAATTTCCAGATTTTGGCCATAAAAAAAAAAAAATCCGGCCCCCCCCCCCAATGTAAAAAAATAAATACAATTTTTTTTCAATTTCTGAGATAAAATTTTTTTTTTTTTTTTTTTAAACTGCATAAAAAAACCCAAGTTTATTTTAAGTACCAATTTATTTTAGAGAAAGGGGTCTTGTACCCCAATCGCATAAGAAAATACGTTCCTGGAGCTTCACAGGATGCTACACTAAAATGGCTTCCTGACGTTCAAATTTTGGGATTTTCGGGGAAAATGGGGTACTCCTCTGTCATCTCTGATTTGGTCTTTACCATGAAACTAGAGAAATCAAATTATATGTCATAATTGGATGGTACACGTTTTACGTAAAGGTTTCCCATCATGCTACAATAGTTTGTAAATTTTAAAAATAATTGAAAAAATATGTATATGGATTATTAATGAACTGTTTATAAAAAAATGTTTTGTGAGTATTGAGTTGTCGGTCCCCAAACATCCCAGTTAGGATTGACCATTTTGGAAGCAGAGGCTATGTTGTGCACATTTTGGCCTGAATTGCTCAATTTTTGGTGATGCAACAAATTTAATACAAATGTGTTGTTGAACATGCTTTTAAGGAGTTTGAAATGCTCAGGAAAAATGCTTGCACCACACACCTTACACGCATTACTTAATCAATTAGTACATATTTCGTTTATCCAAATTTCCGGTTCATTCTTCATGTAAGACATCATGGAATTAGCCTAGCATGAAATCTTTTAGAGGATCAAAGGATTACAAGGATTATACAGCTTTATTCCGTAAAAGAGTCTTTACTCATGAATATCTTACACCAAGGACACACCAAATTTCCAAGCACAATCGAATGCTTTATCTGCCATAAACCCAAGAATCAGTGCATGAACGAAACAATCAGCACATTCTTCTCAGGTCATATCTGATGGATCTACATTTTCAGCCCTTTCATTGCCTGTAAGGCCTTTGCCCTGCAGGAACTTTTATTTATGGCATTTAAATCTAAGGTTGGATATCCATCAAATATAAACAATAAATATTGTGGGGAATGAGTTGGCGCAGCATATCTTCCCCTCGCCTTTCACCAATGAGGTCTCGGGTTCGATCCCGGCAGAGGCTCGTTCTCAGTGGCTTTATGTATGTGAATTTGGTTTCTCGATCCATACTCATTCCTGCAGGTTTTCTCCAGGTACTCCGGTTTCCTCCTGCTTCTAAAAGCGAGCTTCTTGGCATAAATCTGTTACTCATTCTGGTATTATGGTTTCTCTGATGTGCTGAGCGCCTTTCATGGCTGCCGCACAGCGCCTTGAGCACATTCACGCGGATATGTCACACATTAAAAATACACAAATTATTAAATTAAATATATGTCTATATCATGATCATGTGAACATCTAAGATTGCAATGCCATACATACTAAGTTTAAAACTCAAAGTGCCTCACCCAAATTCAGTGCTTGCAGTTTACAATTTGCCATTCCAACACATGTGTGTAATACAGTGTGTACAGGTTGAAACCCTACTTTCCTTCAATGAAGAACACCATTCAACTTCATACAAATTGAATTATTAAAGTTGATCATAAAGCAAGGCCTTGATAAAAGGCTAAAAACAAGGGCAAAATAACAGTAACAACAGAACAAATACTGTATGTAAATGAACTAGTAGATCAACTGAAAACACTTCTGTAATGTACGCTGTTTTGTTTGAAAATGTCCTTCTAATATATGCCTTCTTTGAAAATGAGAATATGATATCTGATGCAATCATGCAAAATGAGCGGGATGTTGACCATGTTCAATTTCAACCTTTCTGCATGAATAAGTTATAAACTTTTAACATTACATTTTTTCTTGAAACCCCATCAATTAGCTCTTGAGATAACAAGCATTGTTATTTTGGGTTCATACTTCATTGGCTGGCATTACTCTTTCGAACATGCTTTACGTGCCGGATTCATGATAATACGCATTGCGTAAAAAGCATGTTTGAAAGGCGAGCTTCTGCAGATATCTACCGATAAAGTATGACCCTACCTTTACTGGTGCTTAAACAATAGAAAACTGATGAAATGGCATGCTGCTTTTGACCAAGAACTCTGATTTTGACTCTGGCTCAGTTTATATGATTGCATTGCTGTAACTTTTTACTCCTTTTTTACAGTATTTAAAAGATTTAAAATCTGAGCTGCAACTTAATTTTATTCTCCGATTTTCATTCTTTTCCAACCAATTTAGAGCCATCATCACCACCCACAAACGTGACGGCAGTAGCTCTGGATGCTACCTGCATCAAAGTGATGTGGGGTCAACCACCCCCAGGTACCATCAATGGTGGACTAGTAGGCTATAGGATCAGGTACAGCACGGGAGATGGAGCTGACACACATGACTCAGATGGAAGCATGAGAGAGGTGAATGAGAATAACAATATCACTTATGTTAAAGCAATAACAGCACATTTTTTGAAGAGCACCCCAATTTTCCAAATATTTTTAGATTTTTGTGCAGTTGTATTTGTAATTGGCTTGTGAACTATACCCGTGAATGGTAAAGCTTGAAACTCTCTATGTGTTGCAAACAAATTTTTTTAATTAGAATAATTAATATTGGAGATCTCTGATAGTAATTAAACGGCTGCTGGAAACGTCATTCCAATATGGAATAACCGGGAAATTGCATGTACGTGTCTACACCCATTAGTTGTTCCGTCATTTCAGGCAAGTCAAATTAGAGGTAATTTTCTTGAGGTGGCACTATTTCATCTTGGATGGACATAAACTGAGCATTTCCAGCTCTGTAAGTACAATCAGGGATCCCAATTCTAATTACAAAATTGCTTTTTTTATGATAAATATGCATTTTTGAGTATTGTCGTTAGCAGGTATAGTTTACTAGACAATTACCAACACAACTGTGCAAAAATATAAAATTTTGAAAATTGGGGACACTCTACTGTTATTGCTTTAAGTAACATACTTTTGTTGTGTTTAAAACAGAGGTGTCCAACTTGCAGTGGCAGCACACGAGTTGCAACGTGTTAGGTCCTTCCCAGAAAAAAATGCATAAATATCTCAAATAATGGATTTTTTTTTATCGATGTCTTTCACATAAAACCAAATAACCCACATAACACACGCAGTACATATGCACAACCCAACCAACACACACACAGACACACAGACAACCACCACTTTCTCCTTCACAAGCACACAAACATATACTTAGTCAAATATGCAGATCTGCCCCGCATTTCACCCACTCTTAACCACATTAATAAGATTCAACAGATTTTTATTGATGATCATGCTTGCGGCCCACAATAGTTTTGGATTCATTCAAAGCGGTCTGTGCATCAAAAAGGTTGGACACCCCTGGTTTAAAAACCATGTAGACCTATTACAATAGTTTAGTCAAGGATAACAGTAAGGATGGTAGAACCGTAGTATTTTGGGACCATTTTAAAGACATCATCAGTGATCCTCCCAAAAGAGTAAAATTGAAGGGTAAGTCTGTAGAATTCTCACAAGTTATTTGTTTATCTGCATGTGAAAGTAATTCCGTTTTACAAGCGCGCCTCTTACAACAAACATGCGCCACACGTACATCACGCACTACGTCTGCTGCGGTAGGGTTGTTTGTGGTTGCGCCTGCACTATTCTTCATTAATTCACGGTGTGGAGAGTCTTGTCTATTTGGTGATGAACAAAGTATATACATGATATCCCAGGTGGCATATCAGTTTCAGGCAATTCACAAAGTGAAATCATAACATCACAAAAGATTAAGATCATCTATTAGTAATTCCATATTAGGCAAGTAACATGATCACATTGCCATTTGAATGCATGCAACTCATGAAATTATCATGAGTAACTAATGTCAGTGAAGAGATCACGGCAGAGTGTTTAAAGGAACATTTCATGATGTGTAGTGTATCACCCTAACTTGCTTAAAAGTTCAATGTCATATGAACTGTCGGCTTAAGTTATGCAGTGAATTGCCTTATCTTGCTTGAAGATTTAATTGCAAGATATTTGCAGAATTAAAACACAGTAGCCTATTTGGCATTGTTATGCAAACTGTTTTCAAATAAATAAAAGTATGGTACCAATAAAATAAAATTTTGTGTATGAACTTTTTGTTACAATCATGAAATGCACCTTTTAGAGGTGGGTGAAACAATTGAGAAACTGAACAGCTGGACCCATTTAGCTCAAAATTTGTAAGCAGATGTATTTGGTGATATGCCTCAATGTGAGTGAGAATTCATCCTCCGAAATGATTGGTTCACCCACCTTTACAGGGCTAGAATTTTGGTGAAAGTCCAAGAGTGCACTCTCACAAAGACTCCCCCAAACGAATCCAAAAGAATCCAGTTAGATTTGTCGTAAACTGCTGAAAGTTTCACACATACTGAATGGAGGAGAATCCAAAGACTTTCGCTAACTCCACCTATGAGAATCCAAAGACTCTTACTAACTCCTCCTATTGGAATCCAAATAGATTGTTGTAGCTCTCCACAAAATTCTACCCCTGTCTTTAAGTTTTGTAAACAATTTAATTTTACCTTTCTATCCATAACCTAATTCCTTAATTTAGCTAAAAAATTTGAGGTATTTATATTATCTGAAATGCTGGAGAAAAAAAATATATGTATGTTTAATTCTATCTGTATATTTGATCTTCTATGAAAAAAAAATAGAAATTTTGTCATATCTGTCTAGAAACAGAAACGTGTGTTATATGGTGCACTGTGATAAAAACATGATTTTAATACCAAAACACAACATCAGAATCAACTGCAACAAGGGTTAGATATCTATTGAACTGTACATAAAAGAAGGGTGTAAATTGAAGATGTGGCACAGTTCGGAATATTAAATTTTGTAACCATGAATTGCATTACCCAAAGGAACAACATCCAGAATTATTATGCATCTAGTGTGCAATACTGCAGTGCGAGTAGCGTGTACCGCCCAACACTGCACAATACGCAAAAATATTGGGCAACTGCTCAAGCAAATAATCTATTTTTATTAGTTTTGAAGCCATTTTAAAACGATTTTTGTCAACTCAGCTTCCTCTTGCATAATAATAATAATAATATTAGATGACTTTTTCGGTTGATAACAGAAAATATCTCCTTCGCCAAGAAAATATCAGGCTCGTCTTCGACTCGCCTGATATTGATTTAGGCTCGGGCGATATTTTCTGTTATCAACCTCAGTCATCCAATATTATATAAATATTGGCTAATTGCACCTTTCTTATTGTCTCTCTGTCTTTTCTTTTAGTTTAAACTATTTGGGTTGATGCCATACACTAATTATAGCATTAGTGTAGCTGTGTTGAATGATGCTCTGGGAGAGGAATCTGTGAGTGACTTCAGCCCAGTGGTGGTAGTGAGAACACATCAAGCAAGTAAGTGCATTACTTTCAACTGTTTAAAGGCCGCATCAGTGATAATCTTGACCAGATTGCAAACAAATTCATCCAAAATCAGGTTTGGACATTTTTGGTACAAGCATGCTAGTGCTAACAAACTGTAAATGGTAAACTGACTGTAGCATTGAACTGAGTGTAGCACTGAACTGAATGTAGCACTGAACTGAGTGTAGCAGATAGATATGCAAAAATTTAAACTAAAAATAAACAAAAATAAAAGTGCAGAAAATCAATGATAGTGGCACTTTAAGTCCGTATAAAAATAAAAGAGGACTATGGGTATGAGGTGGACTAAACTTTAGCTAAGATTACTTTATATCTGCAGCTTTTGTCAGCTTGTCAGCACCTGGCATTTTTGGTTGTTCCTTGGGTCAGGATGCCCCTCAAATTGTCCTTTGTGTCTGCCAATTCAGCATCTTTGGCCTTGAGTGACAGTTACTGCGGTGACGCTGACCGATAACGTTAACACCTTGTTAGCCAGTAGGCTTCCTGATCGCAGTGGTTCATCTGGCTGGCATCGTTTTTGTTTTTCCCCATGCATATTTCGGCAGAAAGCAAACATGGTGTTGTGTGAAAATTGTGTTCGACCTTTGCAATAAGGATTTAGCTTGGTCAAAATTATCATCTGAGGACAAAGCCTATGTGCTCATTCCTCTGTAAAATGCTGGCCTTGAATGGTGGAACTGTGTACCGGACATGCTCCTAGTGGAGTAAAAATCACATTTTGACCCATTTGACTGAAGTTCATCACAAGCTGTGTAGCCAGAGCGGGCCCTCCTCCCCAGGTGAGTTAAGTGCATGCGAACCCTGTGAAGTTTGTGGCATGGGGGATTTCCTGTGATTTCATCAAAACATTGAGCATATAGACGTGATGCGTGGATAGCAGGTTCATGAGCTTCGCCTTGTGTGTGTTTTTCATGGTGAGTTGGTATTAAAATACTGGTTCTGTGGGGCTCCTGTGGCCATTGCATATATCAGTTAATTGGGTTTGCCTGGCACTTTCTCAGGGTGAAAATGGTTGCTGAGTGGGTACACCACAGTCCTTGTTGGCCGATCGCAATACACAACGAATTGCACATAATGTTGATGTACGGTTTTCAAGTCAGATTGTTAAATTGTAGATCTAGATGTTGTTTTGGTGTCCATATTTTTTGACTGGTGCTGGTAGTTTTATTCCTGCTATAGGGGTAGGATCAAGGAGTACATGGACATTGATGTGAGATTGTTTCCGTACTGGTTATTGGTGGATCTTTTTAGGGACCTGCATGACATCAGGAATGAGATGTATATGTGTGTGGCACTTGTTGATGGCAGTTGGGTGCTAGCTTAAGTTTCCCTTTGTTGGGCCCTCTCCTCAGTTGTTGCTTTCAAAATCGGGGTTGGCTGGACCATGATTTGCATGGTCAACAGGAGAGTTATTAGTTGATTGACCCTAGCCGCTTGTCCACAGAAACGTAGAAATTAGGGAGATTTATAGATACCATACAAAGCGTGTGGATTTCAGTGTTTGCCAACAAATGTTGGTTAGGCATGGCACTGGAGGACCAAAAGTAGACCAATATGTACCTTAACCATTGGTTTCTGTGGGACAAAAGATAGCCGCTACCCTTGGCACTCGCTGAAAACATCACTTTGAGAGCACCTTTTGACCTTCCAAAGTAGCCTAATTGGGCAGGTATAACATGGTGTTGGCAACACTCTGTACTTATACGCAATTATGGACTTTGTTTGGTTGATTGATCCATGAACAAAAGAATTCCACATTCCAGGTACAAGTACGTGTCTCGCACACTACATTTAAACCTCCCTACTATGTCAAATCACATCACCTGAAGACTAATAAACCTTGTGTTTATTCAGACAGTGTCCATGACAGAACATGTGAAGGTCATTATTAAGTCTGTAAATGTCCACCTTCGCAATATTTACCCGATCTGTCGCTTTATTACGTTCGAGAGTTATTGTCATCTCGTCTTCTTACTGATCTTATCTCGCATTTACTATGCCAATTCACTACTGTATGGAATGTTGGCCAGAGATTGGAGTAAACTACATATTTTGCAGAATAGAGCAGCCAGGCTGGTGTTCAAATCTGATATAAGAACACCAGCTACTCCACTCCTTAAAGAGCTGCATTGGCTAGTGATCAGTGAGCGTGTTGTCATTAGGATTACGCTTCTTACCTACAAGGGTATTTCCGGACATTTGCCACCATACTCATCTGAATATCTCTCTTTGTATGCTCCTGGTAGACCAGGCTTACAGTTAGAAGATGTCAAGACGCTCCTCACTGTTCCTTGCACATAAAGGTCAGTGGGTGACAGGGCTTTTGGCAATGCGGCCCCAGCCTATGGACCTCTTTGACCATCTCCAGGTCCATAGTTACTTTTAAGAAAGCACTAAAACTTCACCTTTTTCCAAATATTTGAGCATGTCCTTAAATTGGTATAATTATGTATTCCATTGGCTCATGTAAATGTTGTTTATTTGATTTTGCTAACCACTTGCAGGTGAAGTTAGTACACCCATGTCCATAACAAAAGATACCAATATATGGATTTCTATGATTTCTCTGATGTTCTGAATAAGCAAATCGCTGCTTATCCCTTTAAATTTATATAATGCTGTATTAGAGGTAGTATTGAATTAACCACACTGTAATCTTCTATTTTTCAAGGAATGGGTCACCTTAAACCGGATTCGCACAGGAGTCAGTCGCTTCAACAGCAATATACACCGATGGGGGCTGTGGCCACCGCCAGCCTGCCAATGTGGTTCTCCATCACAGACTGCGGATCACATTCTCAATGAGTGCCCTACCTTTCGTCCACTGGTGGACATAGACTTCTCAAACCCCAACCAATCAACAGTGAGCTGGCTTCACCGTTTACAACATATTTAGCTGCTGCCTCATACGCAAGAAGATGATCTTCTATTTTTAATATTCTAGTGAAATATACACTCTCCTCATTGCCTGTGTTATACTTTTGTTTTTGATACAGGACCTGACCCACCCATGGCCCCAGTTCAGGTCGGTAAAGGTTCCACAGAATTGAGCGTGTTCTGGATGCAACCAACCAATACAAATGGTCCGCTGTTGAGTTACAATGCATTCATTGCCTTAAGTAGCAGCCGTGTATGGACAGGAGTGACAAATATTCCAGAACACAAACAGTACCACACATTCAAAGGATTAGGTAAGTGGTGCACTTACTCAAAGAAAGAATTTTCCAGGACTTCCAAGACCAAGGGATATCTCAAAAACTGTATAGCAATATGAGATTGAATTTTCCACATAGCACTCTGTGATTGGCCTATTTTAGACCTCATTTTTAATCCATCAATTCATTGAATTGATGGATTATTGTGATCAAGAGCGGCGTGTATTATGTCGGCTCTTATTTGCGAAACTAGTCGGCCGTTTTATGTCCGTTTGCGCCGAAAATTCGGCAAATTGTTCTGGAAGTAATGGGCCTTTTGCCGTAGGTTTTATTTTTTGGAATTTTAGTGACGGTAGTCAGTTTGGGTAGGTTTTGTGTGTTTTGGGCATCTTTGGATGCCTCGTTTGTCGTCTTTCTTACTGAAAGCTATTGGTTTGTGTGCGCGTGTTAAGCGGTGCTTGCGGGGTATACTTCAGGCAAAAATGAACTGAGTGGCAAGGACAGAGGTGGAACACGATTGCAAGAGTAAGATCATTTGCATATCGACTTGCAATCGCGCTGAGCAGATTTAGTGTAAACGCGCCTGACCAAGCTGGAACGCACATTTTATATTAAATGTTATTTGGGGGGAAGGGGATGGAAGTGGAGTTTGTTACAGTGTTAAATAAAAATGGGTGTCCTGTTCGATAGCGTCCAATTTGTTAGGGGTTTTTTGTTTATTTCTTGAACGTTAGGCCTATTGTTGTATTTTACGAATGTAGCTAGTTTTCTATTTCGGAGAAAGCGCTGGATAGATTGTTGATGCAAGTTATCCCTTTATTGTAATGGTGGGTCCAGCCTCGAGCTGTTGCCATGCGACATATTACCTTTCCGATGGAACCCCCTTTGTACTCTAAGGTACTATGGGTTCTAGACTGAAAAGTGTAATAGATACATATATAGTATGGAACGGTTTTCTAAAAATTTTGGGAAACAGTGGTTAAGCTGTTGTGTAAAAAACAGAATATTATTCCTATTTGTTTTTGGCCTTATTATGTAGCTATTTATTATTTATAGGGCCCCCCGTTTAAGTCTTGGCCGAACAGGTAGTATAACTTGTTCGTGAGCCTTTTGGCTCCCGCCTGGGCTATCCATATATGGGGTTGTTTATAATGGATATTCAAAAATCAATTGGAATCACAGGTTATCTGGGCGGGAACAGCCTGTGTTATCCTGGTTAGGGCGGCGGCCTTCGTAGCTGTTGCTTATCTTGATGCGGAGACAACTGAATAAATAGCAAGCTGCAAGCCTATATGCATTCAATCTGTACTAGTCTCTAATAGAGCTAATTTGCATATAAGGACAATGAACGTCAGTAAATGTAGGCATGTTTCCAATGATGTGACATGTGTCAGAGGAAATGTTAAACTGCATCCTTGAAACGATAGGAGTTATTATCAAGCCTTAATTCCTTAGAGGAAATGCTATGCCGCATCATTGAAAAGGATAGGATTATAATCAAGCCGAATTCCCTTAGTTAATTCCGAGCATTAGATTTCTAATTCTACTTTAGAAATTGACATGGTCCATATGGTAAAAGATAAATAGGTCACTACATTACTATAGCATAAGCTCTAGTGACCCATTGTCACTAGAGAGTTTGGACAGCGTCGTCAGAAAAGAAAATATGTGGCCCGAATGAACCTGATTTCATGAACAAAAATAAGTGACATTTACATGTTTATAATCATCTTTGACATTAGATAGATAGTGCAAAAGCAGATCGACTTACATAGGAATTGAGTTCCTGCCGCGGACTACGTTTTTTTAATTTCAAGTGATCACGAAAGGTTGAATCTATATATGGTTTGGAAACCACACTGAATGTGTGATGTATACCAAAGAGTATCATGCATCAATAGCATTTGTTATTGACTTTATATCGTACTTGTCCCTGCCGCTTGTAGTCTTTGCACGATGTTAATCCATAATCTGTTGCCTTATACGTTTGCAGGAAACATAAGCAGCAGGAATGACGTTTGTGTTGGTAAGACTAAGGAATTAAGACCGCTTGGTCAGATGTTCATGGTAATTTGAATAATACATTTCGGCAACTTGTTTGACGTGGTGGACGCCTTACAGCTTCTGGAGGGGTGATCATTGTCGACTTCGAAATCATTCACGAAGGTTCTGGATGAGATATTATGGACGTAACTTTATTAACTTCATCTGTTCATGGTATTATATTTATAATTAAAGAATGATTTGACGCGAAATTGTAGTTTGTTGCAACATGTAGGCCTACAAATTTTTGTTATTAATTGGCGTAAATAAAATAGATGCCAATACAAAATGAGACTTACTGCAGGCAAGTTGTTTTTTTGTTCCTAATTTGCAATTATACATGTTGCTATGTTCGTGACGTTCTTGGCTCAAGTGGTCGAGGTCACAATATCACGTGATCAGATAATAATATGTGGGAGGTGCCTTGGCGTTTATCGGCAAATGAGAAACTAGGTACATAAACTGGCGAAGACCTCAGTCAAGATTACACCCAATAGAAATTTCTCTTTCATGGGTTCTAGTTGTTGTTGCTAGAATCAGCCCCGCTGTGACGAATGTTATTGTAATTAGGCAACACTAATTACAAAGTAGCCTGTGGCCCGTGCATGTGACGACATGCCACGCAAGGCCATGAGAATAAGAACCATCCAGGGTTTGGAAAAATACCGCGAATCGACAACAAATTCCCTCTCTTTCTCAGTAGGAGGAAAGGAAACTTAATGACAGACTTTAAACTGTGTATGAAAATATCCAGTATGCATATACGGCTTCAGAACAACTCACATGAATTGTAGCCGTAATTTATCCTCCAAGCCCTGTATGTTTTGTAGGATTTTCTAATTCCGTCACTGGGACAGGGATTCCCAGGTTTTTACAAAAATGCAAGAAGGCGAGGTAGGCCCGGAGACAGACGGACTCCACACAGAGCGATCAATTTGTTTTCTTTTTGCATGAACGTATACAAATTCTAAACACAGCCTGGTTCATGCATATAAATGAGCTTATCACCAGTGGAAGAATTAAATCAATTTCTCACTTAAAAACTCCCCAAAAAAAAAAAAAATGAAACGAACCCAGAGCTTGTAACATTAACTACCTACTAATCTCGTTCCGTACTTTGAAAATGAAGAAAATATTTTTTTTAATGAGACAAATAATTATGAAAGCCTTACACGATTGAAAAATGTTTGCCGAGTAGAAGATGTGTTCGTCACCTTTGAAAATCACACCGCAGCATTTATTACATAGCGAATGTTCCTTTAAATTGTACCCAGGATATCAAGTACTATTAAGCAGAACGGTTGTCATTACTTTGACTTTAATCACGTAGAAAATAAGGGGACAATTTTAGTTCAACAACTTCTAAGTTATCTTCAAAGGAGAGTGCCCACTTGCATATCACGCATCGTAGCACTTAAGCCGGGTTTGATTGGTTAAATTATCGTGCACCTTGCCTGCACTATCATGTTACGTTCAGCTTCATGGCGAAATAAATTACAACTACAATGCGGTTCTTGGTTTTATACGATTAAACCATTTTTGGCCTTACGAAGTAAGTCTATAAGAGAGTGCGGGTGATAGATTCAATATGTTCATCAAACTAATTCCCAGTCTCCACAGTATGAAAACAAAACTGTTATATGGAGGAGTTGAGCAAAGAGGTCTTAGGGCCCAAAACAACACCCCTGGGAATCATTAACACGCAAAAAAACAGGGCATAAAACTATCAAGACCGCACAGAAAGTGTTACACTTGTAACACGTGTAACACATTTCTGGTTAGACTAAAATAATAGTCAATACTCTTGGTTCACTGTGTGTCTGGCGACTTTTGCATGCATTGTTAGTAAGTGCTTACCAGAAACAGGGAACCATTTCTGGACATCAAGGTCAGCATCAATTAGATATACACCACATGTGCTTCTGTGTAGGCCTGGATGTTTATGTTTTGGCTAGATTGACCCTGACACTCTGCAGTTCTTCCATATAGGAATGCCCTAGTAATTTACACTAGGGATCGGTCGGTCAATAACCTATTTTGTAACACATGGAGTATGTTACATCTTAAAGTTAGAAAGTTTTCTTTGTTGCAATTATATAATAAAAAATTATTCTTTTGTTCATATGAATGCCACTTATTATTTTATGAACTATTGGGTATGTGTACAGTTGTTGTTGTGTGTTGCTTATTTGCTTGTGGTGTGAATGGAAATTAACTGTTAATGGCATAAAAAAATGTGGTACATAAAAATTAAAAATGTTCAAAATGTGGGATGACAGCAAAACCATAATGTACAGGGTTTGGGGGGGGGGGAGTTCTCACATTAGGGGAAGTATGGGTATGTACCACTATTTTTTTTAAGTCCTCATTTCAGGCTATTTTTCAGTTCCGTGACCCCCTTTAGGACCATTTTCAGAGACCCTACTTTTCATGTCCAAGAAGCCACATCTACCAAGTTTCTTTCAAACCCCTCAAAAAGTAGTGGCATTGAGGGAGAGCCCACTTTTCTTAAATGTTCTGACAACCTAGTTGCGGAGACCCATTTTTTGGGCCCTCAATCAGCCCTTCCTATCCATCCTCAATGTCTCTATATTTTTTTACTGTTTAAATCCCTGATATACCACGTAACCTAAGCAATAAATTGTGGCAAAAATTAGTTTTTTAACCTAGATTAGTTTTTAGTCTTGGTAGCTTTTTGCTGCCCCTGTTTGATGCAACTGTAAATCAGTGGTTTGACAAGGATAAATCAGTATTCCATTGTGTGATGGAGTTGATGGTTGATGGGTGGGGTAGTCAGGTAATTGATGAATACAGGATCCACTGGGTAGGTGATGTTTGGTGGAGCCAGTGGTGGATGGAATAGTGCGTCAGCAGGGATTCATGAGTTTGTTGCCAGAGTAGGATACCACATGCATTTAATTGGAGCCATTTTACTGTATTTTGTTGTTGTTTTCTTTTTTAGTTACTACTGAGGAGATTTGCAGTTTATAAAAAAATAGATGATAGAAGGTTTCAATTTTATTAAGATATCCAAGTGAATCCAAATCAATATTTTTGTTTATAACTAATAATTGGACAATCAAGTAGATTTGGCAACTGTCTTGACCTGGCCATTTTAGCCAATTTGAGGCATTCGGAAGCCTTTTCATTTTTTTTTTAAATTAAAAATAAAAAGTGCATTTTACATTTAGGTTTTTGGACTACTACTGGAAACAACTTGATTTTTTTTGTTTTGGCCTTAACATGAACAATTTCACTGGCGATAGGCCTATATCCCATAACATCCTTTTCGGAAAGACCCATAACCTTACGATCAACCGCAAAAAAGGTGGTTAGCGTTATTTTTCTTGTTAGATCTAGTGCAATTTCCCCAAAACAAAAGGGTTCCACGCACCGGATTTTTGAAAAGTGAAAATTCCTTTAAGGGGACGTTAGGATTATGGGAATTTCACTACTTGGTGTTTTTTCCACCTCTTGCACACTCATACGCACAACACCTCTAGAGTAAGCCACAGCCTCCTTGATGCCTCCCTCGTTATTTGTGTTACTTGTTGCACGATTGTTCATTCAGCCTCTGGAGGTAATTAATATTTTCTACCCAGGTTCGGCCAATAATCGGAATATAGTGTAATTCGTGTAAAATCTGGTCATCTCAAGTCTAATACTAGGCTATTCGAGGTTACTGTAACTGGGGCACTCCATATTGGAACCGTTTAGCCCCCGGCCCCAAGAGAGTGCCATCTTGCATATCACGCATCATACCGTAGCCCGGTTCTGATTGGTTTACTTATCTGACCTTTGACTGCCTATCATGTTTACGTTCAGCTTCATGGCGAAATAAATACAACTACAATGCGGTTTCTTCTTCGTGTTTTCATCTCATACGATACCATTTTACTTTGTTTACTTTTTTCACGTATTGTTCCAATTCAGCCATCTGGAGTAGTAAATATTTTCTACCCAGTTTCGTCAACAAATCTAAATATAGTTTTAATTCGGGTAAACTGGTCATCTCAAGTCTAATACTAGGCTATTTCGAGGTTACCTTTCTATCTGGGCACTCCATATTGGGAATCCGTTTCGCCCCGGCCCCCGGGCTATGACTTGTTCAAAGCTAAACTAGGCATAAAATAAATCGATATCTGTAGCCATTTGTTTATTATTTTTCCCAGTATTTTTTTTTCCGATCGTCTCATTTTTATTCTCCTCGTGTGAACTTGCAACGGGCACTGACGGTGTAGAGATCAGTAGTCACGGGTCACCTCTTGCGTTCCCCCATGTTCGCCATGACCGTTTTTATCATGTTTATTTCGAGATGCTCCCATTTTCATTAATATCCTCATCGTCAATGTTCAGCTTTTGCTTGATTAGAAATTATCAATAGCAGACTCAATATGACGACTAATTCCGACTAGGAAAACAACACAGAATGTGAAGCATAGTTTTGGCTTTTGGCTCATGGTGATCCCCAGTATTTACACACACACAACACACCATGTGTGCGGAGCATACAAGTTTTTCGAGTACAAGCACGTCACGTTTATGCAAATGCACACCTGAGTATCGCGCTGGGTTGCCCATTTAAGCCACGACCCGAAAAAATCTCCCATGTTTGGGAAGCACACTGCGGGCCACTATAAACTTTCACACCGGCTATTTTTTATGGATTCTTGAATGCATAAACAGTTTACGCAGTTCAAGGTTCATAAATTCATCCATTCTATAATTAATACCGGTGGTCCGTCTGCCTGTCAGGTGTCGTGTCTGTCTTGATCGCGTCTATTTTTTCCCTTCTGTCTCGGAGACCAGGGTCGCACGTTCCTGAAACTTGGTGTGTGTGTGCCCCTTGACCAGCCCGAAGACACGGTTTTATTGGTTATGGATCAAAAGGGTCTCAGGGGGTCATTCAATTCAAATGTAGGTAAAATAGGGTAACATGGTTATGTACGGACATGAACTTGGAGGGTGGGGGTCTATTTTGATGCCGAATATTTTAAAGGTCCACGTCAAGTCAGTTAGGGGTCATTCAGTCAAGGGAGGTGAAGTGTTTGTTTCTCGAGACCGAGGGTCCACGTTTCCTAAAACCAACATGGTGGGTGGATTCCCCTTGACCCGTCCGAAGAAACGAAGTGTAGATTGTTTTGATTCAAAGGTCTCAGGGGTCCATTGAAAGGCCAATGGGGGTACCGTTGTGTGTATGACAATGAACTTGGAGGTTGGGGTCAAATTCTGATGCCGAAATTTTTGAAGTCACGACAACGTCATTAGGGGTTCCCCCCCCCCCCCTTCAAGGTAGAGAAGGTTAAACCATTGGTTTGCCTCCCAGAACTGAGGGTGCACTTTCCTGAAACTTGGTGTGTTGGGGGTCCCTTGACCTTCCGAAGACTGGGTTGTATTGGTTAGTGGTGATCAACAAAGGTCACAGGGTTCTTCAAGATCAAATTGAGGTCCAATGGAGTACATTGGTGTATGAACATGAAATTTGGAGGGTTGGGGGGTTGTGGGTCCTTTTTGACACCAAAAATTTTAAAGTCATAACAAGGTCATAGGGTCATTCAAGGTCAAGGAGGCAAAATGGATGGGCAAACATTGGTGTATGGCCATGAAACTTGGAGGGTGGGATTGATTGTTGATGCCAAAAATCTTAAGAGCACAACAAGGTCATCAGTGGTCATGCAAGGTCAAAGGAGGTCAAAAGGGGTAAACTTTGGTGTATCCAGACGAAAACTTGTTGGGTGGGGTCAATTGTTGATGCCAAAAATTTTAAAGGTCATGACAAGGTCATCAGGGGTCATTCAAGATCAAATGGGGTAAACGTTAGTGTATGGACATGAAACCTGGAGGGTGGGGTCGATTGTTGATGCCGAAAATTTCAAAGGTCACGACAAGGTAATTGAGGTCATTTAAGGTCAAAGCCTATTTTCTTGGAGATCGAGGACCACACGTTTCTGCAACTTAATGGGTGGGTGCCCTTGATCTTCCACAGACCAAGTTTGTATTGTTAGTGAAGCCAAGGTCATCAGGGGACATTCAAGGTCAAAGAAGGTCAAATGGGGTAAACATTGGGGTACGGACGGGAAACTTGGATGGTGGGGTTGATTGCTGACAAAAATCTTAAAGGTCATGACAAGGTCATCAGGAGTCATTCAAGGTCAAAGGAGGTCAAATGGGGTAAACTTAGGTGTATCCAAATGAAACTTGGTGAGCGGGGATGATTGATGCCGAAAATGTTAAAGGTCATGTTAAGGTCATCAAGGGTCACTCAAGGCCAAAGGAGGTCAGATCCAAACTTAATACAACTATGCATTCCCTAACCATCCCAATTGATGGATTACTGCATCATTGATGCACTCGTTTCAGCTGATGTGAATATGGAGGATGCTTTATCCCAGTATATTAAAGGTGCCAAATTGGTTCTTACAACCGTGGCTATATCATTTTGTTTTCAATTCAGTTAGGCACAAATTCTGCCACTGAACTTTGTCCTTGAGCATCGGCCTTGTTTCTGTATCCTCATAGTGTGAAGGTATTAGATGGTGGGTATGCCTATCTACACTGTTTTTGTGTCAACTGCCCTAAGGCAGGAAGACACATAAGGATCACTTTGTCCACTGTTGTTGTTGTTGTTGTCTGTTGTTGTGAAAAAGGGTTAACATTTGCCTATAATATCCTCATACTTTGATGGATTTAAACCAAAATTAGGTCACAGGTGCAACATGGCATCCCCCATGTGTTGATGAGGTCAAAGGTCACATAACAAGGTCAAAGGTCATTTCAGGTCAAGTTGTAAGATAGGCTGAAAATGTAAAATTGACCTCATTTGAAAAGTTGAAGTTCAGTTGAACCAAACTTGGTTTATGGCGTTCACATGCAAACCCTCATTTGTTTATGAGGTCCAAGATCACATATCAAGGTCAAAGGTCATGTTAGGCCTGTCATTCACTAACCGCAACGGCGACACAAGTGGTCTGATGACCGATGTATTTTTTTTTGTATCCACATCAAAAGCAGAAGACAAAACCCATTGTGATATTAATTAAAAATTACTAAAATAATATAACAGTCTTGTTCTCTTAATAAAACTTGCCCATTTGCTTGAAAATCAGAATATCACAATTTATTTTCCCCAATATCAGTGACCAATGGATACACATAGACTACAGCAAAAAATGGAGCTAAAGATCTAAAGGTATTAAAAAATAGGGATTTCTCAGCCACCATTGCCTGAGTACCAAATAGGCAGGCCTCTTCACTTTGAGAACTGATAAAGAATAGTGTAACCACGATACAAGGCAACGGATACAGTGAGCGTGAGTTGCATGGTGTTAGCGTTTCCTAAAAGCTGCAAGCTTTAACAAGGAATACTTCCTGCCTGTTGAGTGCTGACCAAGTGTAGGTACTATCATGCACACCCACATCATTTGCATAGACCATACACAAAATACTAGTACCTACCTCATTGTAATCATATGTGTTGGGGAACACCACTATTTCTTCTTTCTTTGCACCACACTAGGTAACCTGGTCTGTGAATAGGCAATATGTTAGAATTGATATAGAGTGGTGAAACAGGTTAAAGTTGAATTTCCAAATTGACTTGTTTGTTTAACATAAACTGTTTCTGATTGCTGGCTGACTAGAAAATGAGATACTAGTTGCCAGATGGCTTGAAAAATGTCCTGCACCAGCTGGACTTCAGTGATTTTGAGTGACTTGTACAGTAGTGAGCCCTCTATATTCACAAGTCGTCTCAATGTTGGAAAGAATAGGGCTAGCAGTATAGCAATTACCCCCTCACTCATTCCATAGGTAATATTCATCAACATCATATCAACTAGTAAATTGAATAGCGATATCCTTGCACAAGAGAGAATTTATAGGTTTAAAGGATAGGATATAAAAGACAATATTACTTCTAGTTATATGCATAGTTAGTAAACCGGCTGTGTTTCAGTGTCCAATAGCATGGGATACATCAATTTCGGTATGTATTAGCTAATCCAAAGGTAGTGATTATAAGCTCAAATATTGAGTAACTTGGAATGCCACAGTACAAAGTTTGCTGCCCTCTGTAAACTGCCATATTCATTTCAGAATTCCCAGGATTGAAAATTGCAATGCATATGAGTCTCAAAAGTAAATTGTGAAAGGAACAAATCCTAATAGTGTTTGTTGATTATAGTTGGACTTGGATTTGAATTTTAAAAAGTTCTTATTGTATCAATGCGAGTCTTCTTTCCCCTCAACGTAGTTCAAATTTTAAAAAGAAATCATCAGCACAGTCCACACTTGATTATCAGGCTATGCTAGAACCAGCCAGAAGTGGATCATGTACGTTTTCATAAATTGTCTTCGATCCAAATCTGGCATTGGAAAAGAAAATGAATAGAGGTTAATAACATTATATACAGTTGGCACAAAAAGTATCTTGGCATTTTTTTTGATCAGTATTGTGAAAAAGTCAGAGCAAACACAACGATGGATGTGTCTTCCTCAGCACACAGCAATGTAAACACTTCAGCAAATCATTTAACACCTCACTTGTAAAAAAGTGTGCAAAAATGGCTCGGATATAGAGCCCTTTAGATACAAACCCCTAACCAAAAGTTAACCAAACAAAAGGGGAAAACCTATACAAAAGGGGAAAACCCATACAAAAGGGGAAAATGCATACAAAAGGGGTAAACCCATACAAAAGGGGAAAACCTATACAAAAGGGGGAAACCAATAATCAAAAGGGGGAAAACCCATACATTCTGACGGAGACTATTTTTCTCTGCCTGTTTCACTGCACCTTATTCCAAGCGAAGCTTATATCAATCCCATATTGCAGTTCACTACCTTTTAATACTGTTCCATACCCATATCAGTTCAGAGAGGGCACTAGAGATTAAGATTGGGTCTTTGCATAACGGTGAATGGGTCACACAGTTTCCTCAAGGTTTTAACACCATTTCCCAATGCATCATGGGATTGATGCAACCTATTCTGTGAGCCTAATCATTGTAGCACATTGTAGAGTGAGGCAGCATCTTGATTGTATCTTAACTGTGAACAGGAGAGAAACATTGACACTATCAAGTGAAATCTGACCCCTTTGAATGGCAACCTGGGATTGTGTTGTTTCTTACACACTCTGGTACAATGCGTCTAGTCTGCAAGCGTATATTTCCTGAGTAATTAACTGCCACCATTCAATCCTATAACGACACACCTTGCAAACTTTAGGGGGAATCTTGTTTCTTTATCATCATTCTTTGGTTGTAAACAGTCTAGAGAGAAATGGGGTAAAGGGTGATCTTTCATGTTGGCGTGTGTCTTTATATTATGCATTTCATCCGTTCATTTGTGTTGCTCAAGGATAGGGGTTATGGTTTACCATAAGATCATAGGGTGCAGATGCTGAGATAAATAATTAGCAAACATTTATGAAGGATACATTTGAAACATTTGAATATAGGTGTTGGTAGTTGCATTGGATTAGATACAGTGCTTGTTGGTCACCCGCCAACTTTTGTTGGCGAAGGGGGACTATAGAAATGCTCCCCGTCCGTGTGTGCGTGCGTGAGTGTGTGTGTCCCACACGATAGTTTTGGAACTAAGCAAGTGTGGGTGTCCATCTTCGCAACATAGATATATCTCGAGTACGTGCTGGGTGGGATCTGTAAGTGGGTCATGTGTCATGGGTCAAAGGTCAAATTAGGTCCAAAATATGGTAAAAAATAGGATTAAATTGCTATAAACCTTGTCAACACGATATCTTTTGATCTAAGCAAGTATGGGGGTCCATCTTTGCACCATATATGTCGCTTAAGTAGGTGGAGGATGAGTTTGGAGATGGGTCATGTGCCATGGGTCAAAGGTCAAAAATTGCTCTAAACCTTGTCAATTGTGGTAGGATGATGAAACTTGGTGGGTGTGCTAAACATTTGGTGCCGAAAATTTTGAAGGTCATTTCAAGGTCATGTCGGGTCATTCAAGGTAAAATCCCTAAACATGTGGTAGGATGATGAAACTTGGTGGGTGCGGTCAATATTCAGTGCCAAAAATTTTGAAGGTCATTTCAAGGTCATGCAGGGTCATCTAAGGTCAAATCACTATGCATGGTTGTATGGTCATGAAACCTGGTGGGTGCAGTCAACATTTTATGCCAATTTTTTTCAAGGACATTTCTGGGTCATCTGGGGTCATCTAAGGTCAATTCACTGCAAATGGTATGGTCATGAAACTTGATGGGTGTAGTCAACATTGATGAATTTTTCAAGGTCATCTGGGGTCATCCAAGGTATTGAAACTGCTATGGTAGGAGCCTCTCTGGTTTCCATCACAATCCTCCCTGTGATCTTTAAGTTATGTTACTTTTCCTCCTTTTAACTACCGCGATGAGCGGGGGACCTTTGTGGTTCGAGAACCGCCTTTGCTTGTTTACATTAAAAAGCTTTACTTTGCACATGTTTTTTAGTTTAGTTAAACCAAGGTTTTAAATCTGGGTTTGTCCCCGCTAAATAGGGGTGGCCGGTTTCACCTCACACTCGGCAATATTGCTGTGTGAGGATTTATTGGAGCAACAGATAATTGACCGCATGCCTTTTTATAAACACCAATCCACAATTTTCTGTGGTGGGCCTAGCCTTTGGGCAACCATACCCACCGTGCAAGGCAGCATGTGCTGGATGGTCGCCATTAGCTCTCCAGAGCTGACGCCCTTGTAGGTGGATCTTCATTTTCATTCTATCAGGGTAATCAGATTTCCGTAAAATACTGTGAAAGTTAATGTAACAGGTGAGAAAATTCCTCATGGATGAGCCGAAACAGCTCATCCAATTGTTTTACCCGTTACAGCACATTTTTAGAGAATGTTGGAAGGGAAAAAAAAATCCACTCATGTAGGACTAACCCTGGTTTAAACCCAGGTTTAAAGTTAGTCTCCCTTTCAGATTACCAGTCTTAAGTGTTTGAGCATTTGCCAGTATTCAGCCATAAGTGGACAGGAAGAAGTGGGAGATATTGTCAGACCTTGATGCATTATGTCCATATGCGGGATGGTAAAGCCAGGTGATTAGAAAGCTTCTGATCTGCATAGAATAAAAAAAAGCTGTTGCTGATATGTTACAAGCAAAACCGATCCTATACAAAATGAATTCCAGAGGGGTTTCCCCTATTTTGTTTTGAAAGTATTTGATTGCATATAGTTGTATAATAACTTCCCGGGGTGATTTGTTGAATGCTGAAATACAATCTGATGTTATATAAGAGTTACTTTATTACATAGTTATAGTGCTTTTCCTGGAGAATAAAAATAACATTTATATCGTTCATCTTTGCTGGTTGATATTATAAACAATTTAATTTAGATTGCAATTTGTAGTTAAAAACAACAGCTAGTATGTCATTCTGGTGAAGATGGTGTGAGTAATTTCATCAAATATGTAGGTACATCTAAACTTTAGTTAAGAGATTAAAAGTTGGCATTCTGCTTACAGTAATTACTCTATATTTAGTTAGGTTTGTTCTCCAGGCTAGAATTTTGCTTTGATATTCCTCAAATCATCATGTCTGAGATGCTAAGGTTCCAGATTCCATTCCAGATTTTGTTTGGTGAAAAAATTTTAAAATCTTTATTTTTTAAATTAATTTTGTTTATTAATTCATTTAGTTATTATATCCCTGGGAAGAAAACATGTCAAAGTTCAGTTTAAAGCCACATAAGTACAGAGCAGCAGTTTAAAAATCTGGAAAAAAAACAGAAGCAGCTGAGCGGCTCAGCTCCATAGGCTCACACTGAGGCACTACCCTGGATCTTTCCAGGTTCCAAGGTGGCAAACAGATAACTGCATATTTTTCAGATTTTTGTGTTTTCTGCTTCCAGTTTGCCACACAGGGATCACTTGTAGTGTGTCCAGCCATATACATGGATGTGCGTGTGCGCGCGTGTTAAAAAGGTTGACCGTGCATTTATTGGACTCGTCCCTCTCTTGTATGCATTGACCGAACTTGGTATAATGATAGAACATGATCAACATCTTTGTCCAATTCAGGTGAAACTTGGTGAAAATAATCTTGTGTATCAGGCAAACATGTAAAAAACAAAATGAGGTTATCCAGGGGCAAAGGTCATCAGAGGTCAATATTTCCCCATTTGTAAACTGCTGGCAAATGACATGCTTTGTGGGAAAGTTATATTTAAAATTAACTTGGGGCAATTATAAGGACTTGTCTAGGCCTTGGTTTTATCTTACAGTAATACAGTGTAATAGTGTTAGAATAATTGCTATAATGTCATCATTTTAAATACCAAGTTCCATGTTTCCCCATAACACAGTACACACAACAATATATCGCGTCTGCACGTGGGCATCATTATTCTCCTGGCTTGACTGAGAGAGCTTTTTGCATTTCAAAAAGTTAATGTTCTGTGAGATTTGTTGAAGTGTTTACATTGCCGTGTGCTGGGGAAGACACATCCATTGTCGTGTTTGCTCTGACAATTTATTAACTAATACTTAAAGAGCTTTACGCCTCCACATTTTATCTGAATATTGGAGCATCTTTTAATATGTTTGCAGGCTTGAGCTGGGTTTGGGGCACAAATGTATACAGCTGGATTTCATCCTGCTAATTGGCTTAGCATACTCAATCGTCCCTTTCTGTTGTTGTTGTGAATTTGTGATCCAACTTAACAACTTTGCATTTGGACATGCAGAGCTTTTATTTGACCAACCTGAAGTTCAAATCCATTTAATAAACAGTGATTTGTAGAATGAAATATGTGGATCTTACAGAAATATATTTGAGATTTAAAAAAAAAAGAGAGAAGAGCAACTTTTGTCTTGCTAGTTTTGATTTTGGTTACTTATCATCAAATAACGCCTAATTTAGACGATGACTCAATATTCAGAAACAAGACTTGGTATGTCTGATAGATCCAGACCCTGTGTTATTAGATATTCATATATTGTTTCACATAACCTTTGACCTTTGGGATTGACACTGCTAGTGATTCATCGAGCATGCAGTAGTTTTTGACCATCAACCATGCTCCATGCTCTCCCTCATTAACCTCAAAGGGCAGCTATTGTTTTTTCTGATCGTTTTTGGACTTAGAATTTTTCCCTCTAATCTGAACAAAATAATGAAAATTTTATATATTCAAATTCAAACATTAGGTCTTCATGAAATGAAATTCAAACATTTAGTCTACACTTTCATTCAAATGATGCAATATGAAAAGCATAATACCATGGAGCAGATAAGGCTACAATGTAGGCATGTTCTTAAGAGAAATTAACTATTTCATATTATTTTCCAGTACAACATTCAACTTACAGGTTGATATTCGACTTGGTATAACTTGTGCAAGACTAGTAGTAGGCTACAGGTACATTTCATCAATTTGTCATTTTGTTGGTAGTCAAGAGTCCAATTCTAGCAGGATTAACCAAAGGCCTCCAATGTCCCAGTCCTTAGATAAGCATTTACACAACCCTCCAGCTCGTACGTATCAAAGATAGCGAAACTTCCTCAAGCATTAGCGTACCCCTCTCCCGCAAAACAAAAAACATGTGAACCCTTGTAAGAAAACGGAAAAAACCCGTGGGGCACTGCCTAATTGCATATTAATTGTCAAGTGTTTTCCCTGCTATGTGACAAAACTGACAGGAATGTCTCCCCTGTGTATTTGACTCCAGACATAAAAAAGTCCATGCAGGTAGTATTCTGTCTGAGAAATCCAATGGTTGCAAAATATTGCTGTTTTTGATTGCGGAATGATGCTTGGCACTTGACTGATAAGAAAAGTCCTATTAATTATGTCCACCCCTTTTGGGGTGGCCGGGTCCCTCTGGTGTTTAGATCCAGACATAGAAAATCATTTCAATTGATATTGCATCGGAAGGTGAGGAGGTAGAATGTATGTATTTGGTTACGAGAGATCCATCTCTCTGCAGCGATAAGAGCAGCAAACCGAGTGATTTGGTCTTTATGTGAGTATTGTGTTGCTGGTTTTAGTTGTGCATTCAAGTCAACTTGATGTTCATTTATTGCATGAAATAAATATCATATTATCATATAAGCTCACTACCTTTTTGATACAAATAAGTCAAGCTGAATTGTTTTTCATTTTGATGCATTCACAATACTGAAAAGATGTTGTTAGGGCTTAACCTCCCACTGCCACTACCGGTTATATGATGTAATGCATAGAAAATCTATTTTGATTAGTTGCACAGAGGTTATATAATGTTATTTCATGTAATGAGCCAATCAGTGGCACTGTTATAAAAGTAGTAGACCTCAGGAAGTTAATCTTGTTGATTTTGCAATGCATCATGGGATTCTGATCAACATCTCCACAACATGTGCAATACATACACATTCTGAATATAATAGTCAATGATCATGTTATATTTGGATGTGCATTTCCACATTGATTCAGAGGTACTAATTTTTTGTTTTTTGGCCTGCTTGTAATCGTAAGCTCTGGGTATACTTTAAAGATTTTTTTTACATCTGTCCTTTCAATTGTCACTGTTAGTAAAAGTGCATTTCCACCCAAAGTCCAAACATAGATTTCTTTGGGGCAAATAATTCGGGCATACCATGGTTGAAATTAAGCAGCCAATGTAGTTTATCCAGGTCACTAGAACAGGAAAGCCCACTATTAGCAGGTTAAGTGCTATCTAGACACAGCATTAGGCTATTGGAATAACTGGTGGCCACAGATACCAGAAAGTGGATCATCTTAGAGGCTAGTTAATTAAGAGCAGACTTGAAAAGGTGACAGACTGACAAAGACCTTCTTCCCCTGTTCCTTTTGGATCAGTTGGGCCATGGATTCCGAATGAATTAGCCCACTGGATATTTTCATTTGGAATCCATCTGGAAGACAACTTTAATCTTCCACAGAAGTGCATGGATTCCAAATTAATTCATTCTATCTGTGAAAAATTTAGGTATAGTCTTCCATTAGGGGAATATGAATTTCAAATAGGACGTATTAATGGATTATCGCCATTTAAGGGAGATGACCTGATTTAATTATATCAAAGTTTTTAACTTAATTTGAATGACATTGACCCCAATATCTGTAAAGTTTCAGACTGATATTTCATTTTTGTATTGATATGAGAGCTAAAATGTGATTATGTAATCCCATAGAATACTGTGTAATAATATTGGTTAACCAAAATGGGAGCACTTTTTTGCTCATGACGTCCAAACCAAACACCTTTTAGCTCTAAGATTTCACAGGGTATAATGAGATAAATAGCTTTTTTCAGACACCAAAATTTTGACCACTTCTGGTAGAATCTGGGAGGCTTGGGGAAGGAGTTTTTATTGATTAGGTCATAGACCTTTAGCTAATTATTCAGAGTAAGAATTAAGGTTGAGGCTTAAAGTTTAAGGGGAGATTTGCTTTGGTATAAAAAGATAGTAGCCAAAACATATTTTTTGCATGATTTCATTCTTAGTTACGGAATAAGGATACATATCATGCCGCATGTTCTCCAAACACTGTTGAGAGGCATTTTCTCCCAAGAGAAACTGTTAAAGCAGCAAAATAGTCTTGGACAAATGCACTCTGCTACATTGTTTTGGATATAAGTTGTCATATGACTCAAAACTTCTGTGAGATTTTCAGGGAGTTTGAAGGAATTTGACCCAAAAATTGTAATCCCCTCCCTGGCTTTTGTTCAGTAATTTAGTGTTCCTCTAGTTTCATGGACAGTTTGTGTTCCCCCTCTCAGTAATATTTCTTATTTATCCCTCATGTGTATTTCCCCTAAATTCCCCCAGCATAACTAATGAATAGTCCCTATTAGGTATAATTTAACCTACCTTCTCAGGAAAGGTTACTATCATACAGGAAGGAGACATGAAAAACAGATTACCCAAAAAAAGACAAATCCGAAAACCAGATTACGAAGAGAGAAACTGGAAGACAAACAGATGCAAAATGATTGAAAAAGAAGAAGAATGTTTTAAAACTAACACATACACAAGCAGTTTCATTCAAATAAATACAAACACATATTGATGGCCAAATAACAGAGATAAGGCCTGCTGCTTAAAAAGGAGCACCCACATTCAGGCATACTAATAGACAGACAGACTATGCTACAGATGAAGTTACTTTGCAGAAAAGACATGCAGGAAATGGAATGACATATAGCGAATAACAAATGGTAATCAAAAGTGATTGTTTGAATTCCTGAATGAACAAAAGTGAGAACCTCGCAACTATTAAAGCGAACTAATAGTTTAAGGTAAGGACAAGAGGAATTGACAAATTTGAATATCCTCTGTGATTTCTGGCGATGTGTTTGTACAAGTTAAATGGCAGGCAAGTTGGTAGGTGAGATTTTGGAGATTTTCTTTTGAAAAAGGTGTGATTTCTGTTGAAAAATACAAGGTAGTATAATGGCAACACAGGCCTCTTGAGAGGGAAGAATGCTGCTACAACCTTGAGATTTGAATGGTATCGAGAACACCTTGTTCTGTTTTCCGGCAGCTAAGTAATTTTGTGCTGATAATGAAATATTCTCTAACATTGAATGGATTGCTGATGTGGAGATCTTTGTTAAAAACACTTTTAACAAATTGGCAGTACTCACAAGTGTAGCAGGGGGTGTTTGGAGGATCAGGGTGGGGCAGATACATCATTTTACCATTGTGTATCATTTTGACCTGATGCAAGTATTGGTCTTTCCAATTTTTTTCCGGCTTGACCCACATTTTTTTCACCGATGCCTTGAAGATCGAAAGTGGTGTCTTGGGTACAATCATTCGAAATTATCAACATTACATAGTTTCAATTTCCCTTCCTCTTTCACCCTCTCACTCCTTGCTCCTTCCTTCTCTTTTCCTTCTTTCCTTTGCTGCGTTCCTTTTCCTGGATGGAGCAGTTTGGGGGAAATATGCACCCCTCCCCACCCCACCTGTTATGCTACTGCCAAAATTCAGAAATGATATCACCAATATAGCTTAAATCCATACTTTGATTTCAAATGTTCATTATTCAAGTGCACACATTTTGCAGGTGTTGAAAGTACAGATCTTATTAGAAACATTAAACCATTTGGAGAAATTTGGAACAGGATTTTAACCACAATGGCTAGTACACCCACCATCTAATTGACCCACTTGTAATGTGCAGAACATCTGGGAAAGAGTTACACAGCATAATTGTCCCATTGGTAATAATAGTAATTAGAATTAAGCAGTTGTCCACAGGTGATTAGATTTGTGATTCAGTGAGAAAAAGGTAAATTTTAATGTTGCTGTAGACTTGATATCTAACTAGACTTGTTAGATGACAGACAAATTTAATTTTGAAATGATATATGCCTATGTTCTTGTAGTAATGATGGGTAATGCACATGACATGAGCTTGTATGACTAGTTGGAACAGAGAAAGGTGGAGGTAAGGAATTGCAAATGACATTTCCTCTTTCAAGATGTACAAATAACTCAGTACAAGCAAAGTAATGACAAGTCTCATTCTAAATTTAAAGGGATCATTACAAATGCCCATCTTTTTGTCAAAGGCTACAACTGTCTCTAATGGATGCAGATACAAAAATGTCAAGGATCAACAATTGAGCAAGCGGTCACTTGATGCAAAAAATGAGAGACAAGGGAATCTGTAGCAAATTGGGAATGGGAACCTAATGGGGGGAAAAAAAAAAGCAGAATGTGACAGGAGTGAAGCATGATAGTCATGGATTGTTATGTTTTGACCCCCACAAGTACAATGGGTTGTGTGGGCCTTTGTTTATACTGAAGAGGGCGGGCGGCAGCAAAATCATTAATCCAACTCTACAGACTAACACTGATTGAACTCAATGACACTTCTAATTGTGACACAGTGATTAGAACATGATGAGGTCAGTGCTGTATCACTTTTGGACAGGTTAATGTAAAAGTGATTTCAGCAATTTTTTAACATTTTTGCTGGGTTTTTAAATTCGCTCTTTCAGCTTATCCTACATAGACCTACACCCAAAATAAACATTTTTGCGGGTTGTGTAAGTGGCGACTTAGAGTCAGATGATTCTCTCAGAATCGCCTTTGCATTCTGAATTTTGTAAGTCGCGAATTACGCCGAAAAAATTTCACTTACAGTATGATATAATGCGCGCATTGGAATACTTTTAAAGAAAAATCCACTCTACCGACATACTAAACCAATTACTCAATTGACCTTCTAACATGGTACAGTGATAGACCTGATGAGGTTCATTATGTTATACTTTTGACAGGTTATGAATAGTAATGAGCTCATGTGCATTATTTCAATAAAATGTGATTAAACCGTTTATTTTTAATTATGCACTAATAATTCTTGTTGCAGAGGTATTAACTCTTGTATGTCCCTATTCAATCAGTTGTCAAAAATTGTATGGCAATGCCTTAAAATCATTCTAAAATAAGAGACCAATTTCATGGGGTTCAAAGAAGCGGTGTATGTCAGTACCCAGCAAATTATGGGTGCATATAGCTTGATATCTGTCCATAGTCCCAAAATGCACCTTTTTAGGGGCGCCTTAGGGCGCACCTATTAGCTTGGCTTTGGAAAATGTTCCGCGGTACGGTGTAAGTAAAAGGGTGCGGCCCGTAGCGATTGCGTGCATTTAATTTTCCGTGTTTGCGAGAACGAAAAAAGTACCCGACAAAAACACGTTCATTTTTCGCTAGGGTTTATAGGTTCAGACCCAATTAAGATTACCATATTTCAAAACAAACATAGTCAAGACGACCATCCGATGCAAAATCTCCATAGAACCCCTTCGTTCCGAGGATAACGGTAGTTTAGGGTTTAGTACAATATGTCTTTCGCGTCTGTGACCACAGACTACACAACTGTCCGGACCCGCCGTAGGAAAACTGTAGCCAAATTTGGGGATTTCTTCGTTACATCACGATATATGTTAATGGGATGTTCCAAATATGGTGAGAAATAAATGAGGAGTTGCTCGAGTACCCGATGACCTAAAAATTAATTCTTCGGCATAGAGTTAATCAAGAAGAAGTTCTCCATTTTCCCTTTGCGTTGAAATTTAATTTGACTATTTTTTTTCAAAAAACACTCTTGAAGAATTCCCAAGCGTCACACGCCATATTGGGTCCATGTCAATTGTGACCTCGAGGGGTAGTCCATCACCTTGTGATCACTTGAGCAGATTACACGGAAAATTATAGTAGTTCCTATGTGGCCCATTGGTTCTTAAAGGCGGTAACACATGGTATATCGATTTTCCCCCAGTTGGTCCTGGCGTTCGAAACCAGTCGGTCAAGGTAATGTTGATTTTTAGTTTTGTTATTTAGTTTTGGTCTTGTTTGAGATGTTGTTACAGGAAAGATGTGCCGTGGTGTTTTGCTTTTTTTTTTTTAAAAAAAGTAACCTTTTTCTTTTTTTAACAACCTACACAGCCGGAAATTGAAATCACGTAAGGTTGGGAATAATAAGTAGGCCTAACCAAACTGAAAAATATCATATATGACACTGCAAAATTAGAACGGAAAACAAAAGCAAAAATAAATTTAAACATATATAAAATACAAATAAAAAAAATACAAAAGATCATTCACAATTTGAACATGAGTGAAAAAAATGAAAACGCCGCTTTAAATTTCCAAATTAAAAAAGAAAAAAAAAGCCAAAATAAACAAATAAGATTTAAAGAAAAACACCATATTAACTTAAATTAATTAAAAATACATAAATAATTTTTTAAAAATATTACCTTATAACATTAATCAACAAAAAGTTTTAATTGAACAAAAAATTACAATGGAAACAAAGAAAATAAATTTTAAATATAAATTAAAATTAAATTCAAAAAGAATTAACAATTGAACAATGGTGGAACAAATAGAAAACGCTAAATTACAAATAAAAAGAAAAGACGGAGGAGGAAACAAAATAAGGAATTTAAAAAGAAAAAAACAATATTAAATTAAAAATTTGGGGTATAGGATAGGAAAATACATGATAAAAATAATATAGCAGGATTAACTAAAACAAAAACATAAGGCCAATGGAATTGGATGTTAGTTTCCGGTTGCCTGTTCGAAAAAAGGAGTTCACTATTTCATATTCATTATTTTCAAGATTATCATAGAAATGTTACGTCATTGGTATAAGATGGTTTTGTCTACTACTAAAATCCTCTGTATTCATAGATATAACACCAGACTTATAACCAGTTGGATAACGTTTAAGTAATATTCCTTCAAAAAATCAACAATTTTTCAAAGATGAATTTATGTAAGCCGATCGCAGAGTATGTTCAGGAGCATTGGTAGGGGTATCTAAAATTGTCATATTAACCCATCAAGTAAACCCCCTCAGCACAAAAATATGTTAAAATGATAGAACGACATGCCCTGCCTGACCTGATAATTGAGAAGCTGAAGTTATGAAGTTATGATCTGTATTAAGATTTGCAAAAAATATGACTTTTAACCAAAAAAAAGAATGGAAAGTTTTGACAACAAAAATGAAAATTCGGGGTGGGAGGGTGGCGTGGTAACTGGAAAAATAAATGATCCCAATTTTTCCATTGGCCTAATACAAAAGTTATATACAAAAATAAAGTGTAAAAAATTATAACAAAATGCAACTAACTACACAAAATAATACACTGTGATAAAATATGAAAAGCAAGGCGTTTGCTTCAGAGAAAGATGTGGGCTTGGTTAGTAAAAATTAATTAAAATAAAACAGCAATAATAAATAATGACCAACTTGAGCATAAATAGAACAAAACGTTAGTAAGTATTAAAAGTAAAAAGAAAGATAAAAATAAAAAAAGTAAAATTGCCGAACAAGAACGATACAAAAAATAATGAAACATTAAAAAAGCATTTTTTAAAATGAGCAAAATATGACAAATGTATTAAAACTAAAAAGTAATACAATTAATTGAAATTTTAAAAAAAGAAAAAACCTAAAAAATTAAAAAAAAAAATGACAAAATACATTAAAAAGAAGAAATACGAAGAAAATGTTTTTTAAAACAATATAAAGATAATAAAATGAAATGTGACAAAAAAGCGACCCAAAATAAAATAAGAGTAACAAATTATCATAAAAAAAAAGTGGAGAAATGATCAAAAAACAAAATATACACTCAATTATAAAAATAATTAAATATAGATTGTTTTGTTTAAGTGATTTTTTTTTTCATGTTTAATTGGTGAATGAAATGAGAAGCCTGAATTGGATGGGTTGGGTTGAGGGAAGGGGGTGATTGGCAAAAAGCCTTGTATAATTGGACCCTGGCGTTTTCGCCAAAACCAAACAACCCTAACCTTGGTCCCCCCGCCGCCAAACCAGGAAAGCCGAGAACCGTGAAATTCGAGTTGTTTTGGTCCTCTTTCCCTCTCGGCATCGGGTTATGCCCGATTAGGGTAAAATGAACAAGCTCCCTTCTTTACCATTTTATGCAAATTAGGGGCTCTAATTATGCAATTATAATAAAGCGTCATTTCTCAAACATTTTATTTTATTATTAAGGGCTCCACTTGGATTCATAATTCAAAATCTGGTGATACTTAAATAGGCATTCGTTTTATACGATTTTGTGGTCTTAAATCCCACCGATGTCGCAGGAAAGGAAGAACAGCAGAATATGCAAAATTTATGCCAGTAGGCCTATTATGCCAAATATTACTTGACTGATGCCAACCAATTTATGTAATTGATTGAAGGTCTCACCTGTAGTTACTCTAATTAACCTTTCAAATTTGATTTTTATGCAATTTTTTAAACATTTTTGAATGTATATTTGTAAACAAACATAGGATACCTCATTTGTTTAATAGGTCAAAAGCCTCATACCAGTCAAATGTCTTGTGAGTCACGTTGTAAAACGCTGAAAATGTAAAGTGGACCTCAATTGAAATATGCTATCAATGTAGTAAACCAAACTCATTATGGTTTACAAGCACACCATCATTTGTTTCTGAAGTCAAGGGTCACTATAAAGGGCAAAGGTCATGGTAAACCTATCATTGACCACACAAAAGGCAACTCTCAAAATCCACCCATCAGCTGTGTCTGCCAAACAGTGCCTCAACCCGTACAAACAAATCCCAATCCCTAAAACACTGCCCGGAAATTACACCATTTCCAATTCTCTAAGTGCCCCCACCCACAAATAGATAATAAACACACCACGTATTGTCTTATGTATGTTCCATTTGTGTAACACTTAAAACAATTTCTTTTACCTTGTATTTGGCTACAAAATAAAGCTTCCTATTTCCTTATAATTCCTTTAATACGCTTTAATTTGTATTGGCTACTAACAAACAATTGCAAATTTTCACCAACAACTAAACAGTTCATACTATATTCTTGTATTTCAATATATTATCTATTTTTTATACGTATTTCACACACTTTGTACTAAAAAGTTGCAATAAAAATTCGCGAATTCAATCTGTATTGGTTACGTTGCTTTCTTACAAAGTATTCCCAACCAACATAGAACAAACCCAAAACAAGAACTCCACTCCTTGTAGGCGCCCCTCTTTACCTTTTGAAGATTTTTATTAGAAATCAATCTAAGAATGATGGGATCCAGTGCAGCTTTGCATGTCCGGCCTTCTGCAACAAAGACACCCCTGCCCAGAACCCCGTGACCCAGAATTTTGTAATGATGCTTAGGTGAAGGTAAAACCTAAAGCTTGGGAAATATGGGTGATCAAGACAGGAACATGTATATACTTTAAGAGGCACTGCCTTAATGGGCAACAGGTAATTCACTTGTACCATGATATTGAGCCTTTATCACTGGGTCAGCGATCAGTATCCTGAGGCAACTATAATAAGCAAGATTGCAGTAACTGCCTTATAAATGATGTTTAAGTGTTTTAAAAGTTAGGTTACTACTGAAAAGGAAATGCTTCCCACTAGAACTGATCAAGCTTGCTAGCCATCCAGCGTGTAGACGTTGAAGGTGCAATGAGACATAAGTCTGTGGGTTACACACCACTCACTTATACACAGTAGTCTATGGGAAAAATGGCAAATTTGAGCATGTTTCTTTTACATTTAAAACTCTCACAGAGGAAATACAACAACATCACTCCAAAGTACAAGCTGAAATCACCAAATAACCAAATTTTGAACATATGATGACCAGAAAAATTTTTAGTTACGAATCACCAAACTTGCCGATGTCAGACCGGCAACCCAAGATTCTCTATAGTCGACAAAGCTAGTAATTTGCAAATCGATGTGAAATTGATGACCGCGGAGTAAATTTCCTCAAATTCACTGTCCAAATGCCGCTTAGTTTGAGAAAACATACCAGTCTACCATGTCAATCATGAAATTTCATCACTTTCTTAATATAACTAGTGCATTTTCAGACATTTTAAAGCACTTTTTCCAGATGCCATGCAAGAAAGTAGTCCACCCAAGATTTTTGATCCTTACGGCAGCCAGGTTAGTGGTGTATAACCTGTGCCGTTTGACCATGAGCTGTGTCTCCGACAGTTAGATTAGTTGAGCGGTATATAAGCTAGATTATTGACCTTTTTATTGGTTTACAAGAAGGGGATTAAAAGTGGGTTGCCACTGCAAATTATGCTAAATGAGAGCTTGTATTAAACTCTATTGGTTTAATTCCCTGGCTTTTAAGCTGCAAAGGAAAAGTGAGTACTTATTGACAACATTTTCAAGTATAAGCATATTAAAAGTCAAACTTTTAGGGTCAAGAGGTCAGAGTTGTCAAAACAAGTAATTACATTAGACAAGGCAGCTTTGTTGTGCTCCAAAGTCATAAGGCTTGATAAAGGTCAGTAGCATCAGGTGAGAGGAAATCACTGGGCTCTTCCATTCAAAAACCCTAATACCCCTGTGAAAGATTTTCCTAAAAAGTATTTCTCTTGAAGTTATCCAATTCCATGTAGAACCTGATGTATTCCCCTCAATGGAAGACCTACTCAGTTTTTCCAGACTTAATCAGAGTTTTTCCAGACTTAATCAGAGTTTTTCCAGACTTAATCAGAGTTTTTCCAGACTTAATCAGAGTTTTTCCAGACTTAATCAGAGTTTTTCCAGACTTAATCAGAGTTTTTCCAGACTTAATCAGAGTTTTTCCAGACTTAATCAGAGTTTTTCCAGACTTAATCAGAGTTTTTCCAGACTTAATCAGAGTTTTTCCAGACTTAAATCGGTTTTCCAGACTGAGTTTTCCAGACTTATTCAGAGTTTTTCTAGAGTTAGTTTTTCCAGACTTATAGGTTTTTCCATACTTAATCAGAGGTTTTCCAGGCATTATCACATTTTCCAGACTTAATCAGAGTTTTTCCAGACTTAATCAGAGTTTTTCCAGACTTAAATCGGTTTTCCAGACTTATTCAGTTTTTCCTGACTTAATTAGAGTTTTTCTAGACTTAATTAGAGTTTTTCTAGAGTTAGTTTTTTTCAGACTTAATCAGAGTTTTTCCAGACTTTTAGGTTTTTCGAGACTTAGAGTTCACAATTTGTGGATTTCAAATATAGTTGCCCATTGAGCTGTTCCATTTGAAATCTATACTCCCCATGGAAAACTATCAAAATATTTTGTAGGAAACAACTTAATTTTGTAATTGTGTTGCAAGAATTTTCTTTGAAGCAGGGTTCTGGCAGTGGAATTTTGCTAGTTCTACTAAATCAATTTTCACATTTATGTAGTATGATCCTGTGAATAAAGCAAAAAATGGTTCCTGAATGCAGACTTGAAACATTTTGCAGGGACAACATCATCTAGTCACATGGTAGGGTTCCAGTATTATTATGTTGATCATGCATTTGATGTAGTTCCTCTGTCATCCCCCTCCCCCATATCTATGGTTGCTTGAGTTTGGAAAGGAATAACTGCTGTGAAGTGAGGACTGAAAGACTCAGGCTAGTTAAGGATTTCGTGACAATAAGGAAAACTGTGAACCATTTGACAAAGTCCTACCTACAGTTGACCAATGAGGAACCTCATCAAGTGCGTACTTGTAGATAACACCCATGTATCAAAATGGCATAGTGCTTATGGGTGAACTGTTTTGCTGAATCACTAGTGTTTAAATTGCGAAGCCCCTGCTTAAATATGTTGAATTCTGCCTCAAGTAGAGAGAAGTGAGAAGATGAAATAGACTGCGAAAGTGATAAGCCACATGAATTTTACATGGTGTGTCCACCCCCCCCCGGCTTTTATCCCTAGTAAAAATTCAATGATACAAAAAGTTTTTTGCATACTGTATAGTATAGTGTTTTGGCAGTAATTATTTTGTGTGTGTGGTTTTTACAGTTTTGAACAGTTGTACAGTAATTCAGTTTCAATCAGTTGCACATTAAACTCCTGTGGGTCAAATATATTTTGTGGGCTTTAATTTCATGGTTGTGAAGTTACCAAGAAAAATTTGAAAATAAAAACCCACAAAAATTTCCTGTAAATTGTAAGTTCTCCCAATGACACACTAGTTCATTTGTCATCACCACCTCCTCCAAGTGAAATGAGCTATATCATAGAGGTGTTACACAAACAGAATGCTACAACCCAGTTACCCAGGCAAGTAAACAAGAGATAAAACAAGTTATATGCTATTCTGAATGGTCAAGAGATTTTTGTCTAATCAGGACCTGGTTTCCTACAAAGTTAGATAGGAAGTTGTTGCAATATTTTTACAAAGTCACTCACTCATTTTGTTTGTTTTTGCAATTGTATGTCTATTTTGGTTAACTTTCTATTTATTTTTGCTTGTCAGATATTTCTAAAATAGTGTATTTGACTTGGATAAGTGTACAAGCTGGTCACTTACTTATCTGAGACTTTTTGAACTGTCATGGAAAATGAAGTTATTTGTGGAAAGTAAACATGACAGCCCAGTTAACCTCAATGTATCAAAAAAAAAGTTAGCACTTTGTATGTTGAGGTTCAGTGGCTTACCGAGGCATTTGCCACAGGGTGCAAATTTCCAAGTTGCCAACAGAAGCTGGCAAAATCGTAAGTCGTCTCAGTAATTTGCCTCAATTAAGTCTGATAACAAATGGCAGTGCGTAGCTGCGGAAATAATCGCCAATTTACACTTTAATTTTGCCCCAAATTTAGGCCCGAAAATGCATTTTTGGGTTCCACATGGGGCCAACTGTGTAAGCCAGAGGTACAACTTTCCTGTCCCCGTCCCCCCATTGTCCGTGAAACCGCGGTTGAGTAATCTTGGCAGAGACATGTCATTCACATGTGGAAAACACGTACATTGCTTGTACTGGGTTTTCACACTATGGATTTATGGTACGATTGCATATGTGTGTGTGTTTTTGCCCCCATGATGTAGGTTCATATTCAAGTGCGCGTAGATTTTTGCTGATAGGTTTCCCTATAACTGTTTAAATTCTGATTCTTGCACTGATGGAAGCTTTTCTATCAAAAGATCCCTCATGTGAAAGGATTAAGCCGAGAATTATTACTATGATGGTAAAAAAAATTGTAAAATTTCTAATTTACTATAGGAGCAAATACTAAATTCAGCCTATGTTTATTTTGAAATTAAGCAATTCAAAATTGCCTTTTGTTATCACTTTCAAGACATTTCTGTAGCCAAATACAGGGTAAGAAATCTATTGAGAGTCTTATCTATATGAAATCACAACATATGGCCCAAAATCTGTCGTTGCACCTTTAATGCTGGGTTCATTGACAGACATCGGTCAGTGCTAACCTTTTATACAAGCTTTGCATGCCAGATGCATAAACATATGTGATGTGTGAAAGCATGTTCAAATGGCCTGCGTTGTCTGCCATCTGCCCATGTTGTGTAAAGCTACCATAACTCACTTATTATGAAAATAATGATTTTGTTCATGCGTCATAAATTCTGATGCATGTTATATTAGAGTGAAAATCGCTGTCATCAAATTAAGCACATTGCAACTGTTTGAAGTTTAGAAGAGGTCAGAATTAAAAATTCAAATTCACTTGCATTGCAGAGTTACAGAAGTTCAAAGTTTGTTGGTCTTTAGAAAAAAATGGCCAATTTAAGGGTGCTTGTTCCGATTTATGTGTATTGTGTTCTCTACTTGATATGAGAACCTGCCACTTGCACATACACCCCATCAAGTACCGTGGGAAACAAACTTGCGGTTTTGATGGTAGACGCAATAATGCATGTTGCAAAGCCCTATTCAATACTGTGCAAGTATTGATGGTTAACCACTAAAACGGCGGTTTTGTGTTTATATCTGTAGAATGAAATGGATTTGAGGGCTCAAATTTCAGGACGGCAATGAGAAAAATACGGCCTTTCATCTGATATCAAAATCGATACTACTTCCTGTGGGGGGTAAATTCAGGGGGGTACCCAAAGACGATCGGAACACGCACCTTTAAGTGAACAAGAATGTGAAGTGCTATCTCTGAGGCACCATATTTTAAAAAATAATGGAGTTAGACCTACCTTCATTTTTGCTGTGTGCATATACCTTTTGATATAGAAACAGTTTATGGGAAAATAAATCATACCAATTATCTGGAGTTTATATTACGGGGGTCAAAAATGGCCCCTCAAGTTGTGTTGCAACCATTTTTGCTATTTTCAAATGAACATGCTGTAATAAATACCCAATAAAAGATAGGATGTGTTGTTTTGCCTATCTAATATCATATTATATTGGATGGACAGTCCAATATTTTGAGTAGTGGATGCTGGCGCAGCCGGTTACGATAACAATATTGGACTGCCCATCCAATATGACACAATATTAGATAGACAAAACAACAAATCCTATCTTTTATTCTCATTCTTATTTAGTTTTGGGTGTTTTAATCACTGAAAATATTTTTATTCCAATAATATTAGTTAAAAGGGCAAAAATATTCCCCTGCTATCAAAAATGAACCAACCCGTACTAGCTGTGTGCACTGCGTAACCTTATGCACCCGCGCATAAACACTTGTGCGACGACGCACTATCAATATGTCATAATAAAGATAGGCAACACTCACAATGAATGGTGTTTACTTATAAACTCGCCCCCACTGCATAAGAATGAATGCTTGTGTAAATGGGTGGTGTTTGACCACATATATTATTATCAATGTAAAAAAAAATCAAATTCAAACATCCCCCTTAATGGGACAGACCCCAGTATGGGTCCAGCCAGAAACTGGTGTAAAAATGGCCTCCATTCAAGGAGCAAAATATCAGTGTGGCCGAGGTAATAAATTTTTCTAAGCTTTTGCATATGAAAGAGTAGACCTTAATCTTTCGTAAGAAGATAAAAATCATGTGTATTTGATGTTTACTTGGTTCATTTTGTGCATTATTTTGCTCAATTTAGTTCTTTTGTTTTTGTTCAACAAACTTTTGACTTTTTGAAAAGTAAACTTGCACAGAAAGTGCCACAGGAAAAAATATCCCCTTACTCTATTAGCACAATCAAAAAATAGTCACAGCAAGCTAAAAAAAAGTTATTTCTTGAGCTCTTGAGAACTTGTTTACAATATTATGCAACACTGTCAACTTTATGAAACAGGGAGAAGGAAATCAATTCTCTAGTGTACAGTGTGGTAAGAAGTGTCCAATAAATAGGCTTTGCCCCTCTGCTTTGCTGGATGTCAGCCGAGCTAGTAAGGCTAATTGACAATGAATTATCATGAAGGAAGGTATGGCACCGCTTGGTACACCCTGTAAGCTGTAAGTGTAGACTGGATATTATGTAATACTGTCAGCTCAACGGGATAGGTGGAAACAAAGCTGAGTCAACCGGCATGTTTAGAGCAGTTTTTGGGGTAGTTTTCAATAATGTGAATGGTTACATGTGCAACTGTATTAAATGTTAGTAGAATGACTAATTGATGAAGTTAAAGGCTGACTCAGAGATTTTGAAATAAAATATTTTTGTGTAGTAATTAAAAATAGTCATCTAGAACTAAAGATAGTCGCCTAAAATGCTTAATTCCAAAGTTAAAGATGAATCGGAATTTTCGTTTTCATGCAGTAAACACTTACGTACAGTATAGCAGTGCGATAGGACACTCTGTATAACAAAAATTCCGGATCCGGAATTTTATAACAAAGTTGTGATTTTCTATATGAAGGACTTCAATTTGAGCTTAGTTGTTTCACACAGTGATAAGTATATGGACAAGCATTATGTATATGTAAAAAACATGATTTGTTTGAAAATTAAGTGCGCCCTCATCGGAAAATCTCTGAGCCAGCCTTTAAATAAGCAAAAAAATGCAAAGGTTCATTTTTTGGGATAGACTTTGTAAGCACCTCAAGGGTAACATAGGCAGTGTGTTGGCAACTGTTTGCCAATGTTTCAGTAAAACTGACACACTGCAGTCCTTTTCACAACTCAATGGCATTCACATACAAATGCAGTCATTCCACATTACATCCGGAGTAGTACAGTCTATCTGAGAGTCATGCTAAATACCTGACTGGCCATATATCTTCCATCTGACAAGTTCACATAGACTGCCTATGGCAAAAGTATTTGACCGTTTTATTATTCAAAGAACTAGTTTCTGATGTTCTAGTTTAGGGTTTAGGAACTCTTCAAAAGTCTGTTGGCATGCTGATTAGGCCCTAATTTCCCTGACACAGTTCAGCCATCGATATGCACTAGTGTATGGAAAGCATGACTCTGGGTATGATGTGAGATAGCTAGATTGATCAAAGTCAGCTTGCAGGTTTATTAGGTATGTGACTGGTTGATTTGTGTCCATAGATACTTCCACTATAGAGGTTTGCAGTGTACCATGTCTGAATAAACACCTAATCAAAATAATGCAATTTCTATGCCCGACATATTAGCAGCTTAACGTTTGGAAGGAAGACCTCGGCTCAAGTCAGTCTTGTCGCCGGCCTGGTGCAAATAAAGAAAAATAACAGGACGGTGAGGGAACTCATGGGAAAAAGGCTGGAGACGGGACCTGTTATTTGGGTGCGGCTCTGTTAGCATTACCTGATGCAGAGAGTGCATTTTCCTTCCACACCCGGCCCCAGGACAATTCCCACACCAACGTTGACTGATGGTGAGGTGGAGCTAGACTTTGATAAAGCCCGTCAGATTATTTGAACAGATAGTAGGTCTGTTGTGAATTAGTGGGGTAGACTTGTTACAAAACTGAAGAACTTTAAATAACCAAATCAAATTTTTCTTTATTTAAGCCTTAAGATGCAAAAAAATGTGTAAGTGAACTTTTACATATATTCAGGCATATGCGCTGCACTTAATATCATGTACCAAATAATCGAAGCGAAACCTACTGCACTTTCAACAGTCGGATAATTAGAAACCAGGGTCCAACTGCACTCTGTTTCTTTGCCAAACAGAAGTAGTCTTCAATTCTTCATCATACATAACATCATCATAAAACTACACTGTGCATATGAGTAATTATATTGCAAGTAGTATAGAAAATTTGCACAAATGAGAAAATATGAGATTTGCAAAAGGAAAAGAAGTAGAACCTATATACATTCTGAAGTGGGGAAACAATTTTGGAACTAAAATGTGAACTTGACATAGAGGGTCCTTACTGCACTTTACTTGGGTGTCCATCAGTGACAGAAAGCTCTTCTAAAAAGGTATATCAGTTACAAGTAAAAATGGGGGTCTTTGGGGAACTAAAATGCTTCCAATATCAGGGTATTTTAGTTTTGATTTGTTTGGATGCAAACTCTGACCCAGTGGATGTATTTTAAAACAAAAATCATAATTTGGAAACTTTTGAAGTCAATTTTATCCACAAATCAAATCTCTCCCCTCTCTCTCTCTCTCCTTCGCCCTCATATATGTATGCACTATGCACGCTTGCTTACACACACACACACACACTCACACATGCTTATATCTATAACATAATTTATAGCCATCAGAATTAAATTGAACATACTTTATGTGTCTATAACATAGTTCATAACAATTTATAGCCACCAGAATAAACTATAAACTTGCATACCTGGGCATACAAGCAGAATAAGAAGCATGCACCACCAAGTATATCTCTGTAAGTTCACACACATACACAAACACACACACACACACACACACACACACACACGCATGTACGCACATGCGTGCACACACACACACATATGCGTGCACACATTTGCATGCACACCCAAACACATGCACACGCGCATGCATACACACATGCACACACACATCCAAAATTTTGTCACTCCTTATGATAATAATATTCCATAATCCATATTGATGTAAAGAGTTCTCCCCTTATACTAAGGCGGGAATGTGTCTTTATTCTACACCTTTCACAAAATAAGAAATGGCATGTCTGGAAAGCTCGACTAATTTATGACAAGCCCACTTTCACACATACAACATCCTGCATAGCAACAAGCATGGATGAACTCCAAATTTGTCAGACACATATAAGGAGCCACTGCAGCCTGTTTCGCTGTTCCCGTTTTTGGTAGACGCGAAGTTCTCCTCAAGAGGTAACGGGTGCCGAATTCTCCAGGGTTGACAATGGGAAAGGATATATCAGGTGGTTAATGATTGGCCAGGAACCTCCTGATAATGTGAACGATTGTGATATGACTGGAGTTGTGTTGTTTTTGTGTGGGTGGGAATGAGTGAAACATGGAGCAGCCAGAGTGGTATAGATTGTCTCATAGTACCAGCATTCTGACACAACATTTTGTGGTTCCAGTTGTTAAATGCACCACATATTTCTTACATTTTAACAAGGCTTAATACTACCATGGTTTTAGTCTGTAAAAGACCACTGCCTTCACTAATTTGAGGAATTATGCAAATTTATGCATGATTGGTGTCAGATCAGAAATTTTACATGGCACAGTTCAAGGCATGTGTATATCACAAATTGGTCACAGGGCCCAAACCACAAAAAAGTACTGTCCCTATGGAACGGCTTAGAATGATGCTCTAGAGCCTATACTAATGCATTGTATGAAATAATGCTTCACTATCAAAAATGCCCCTCAATTTTTTTGGGACAAGAAGTTCCTAAAAATACCAAAATTAAGTCAAAGCAAGAATACCTAATTAATAAACATCCGCAATTTTGAAATTGGCAGCAGATTTGCCAGCCTGAAAACTTCTAATATGCACAACTAACAACTTATATTGTCAAATTAAAGGTAATGGATACTTTTGACATGTTGAGAGTATATAGAAGATTCACATCTATCCATTAAAAGGTTGTTAAAACGACCATTTTTAGCGGACAAAATAAGTATTTTGTGATCTGTGGATGAGCTTGGAAGCAAGCAGGCCATTGTTGTATGTTGGGCCTGTTCCATAGAGCTAGAATTATAAACCAAGAGGGAAACGCTCGTGTTATGATAGGCCCAGCAATTGTAACCCGATTTCTCACACACCTCGCGCGCCCCCATCCTTCTTGTTGCCGCAACCAGCTGCGCGCAATGTGCACGGAAGTGCGTTTAAGCGGTACGCTTAAGTCGACGCATTGTTCGTCATGTTTAGAACTCTGAGTATGCGAAAGGACACCAGGTGCAAACTGCAAAGCAAACAAGCATGTCAAAACTACCGTTTTGCTTTGAGATTTTGATACAATAATTTACGAGGAAAGACTTCTGTCGAACTGGGAACATTTGTAGCACCCCATTTGTAGTAGGCCTTATTGTAGTGTTCTTCTATACACGATATTAATAAGTTTCACAACGATTTTCGTTGTTGAAAGGGATTCACACATGTTACAACAGAGTGTTCATCACAATCAAACAACTCGGCAATCCGATGCGTCCGGTATTTTTATCCCGCTCGTAGGCGTCTAAAGCCGCCCTTGCGGGATAAAAATACGCGACGCATGGATGCATCGTTATTGATTTGTGATTAAACCTCCCTCGGTGAACCACTCGCTGAACCGCATCGGTGGCGGCTAAAGCCGCCCTCGCGGGATTAAAATACACGGACGACATGGATTGACAATCGTTTATTGATTGTGATGAACCACTGGTGAACCACTCCGATGAACCGCTCGGCGGAGAAAGCCGCCCTCGCGGGATAAAAATACGCGGAAGCATGGATGCATCGTATTTGATTTGTGATGAACCACTCGGTGAACCACTCGATGAACGGCGGGCGGCCCTAAAGCGCCCTCGCGGATAAAAAATACGCGGACGCATGGAGGCAATCGTTTTGATTTGTGAGAACCACTCTGTAACATGTTGCAATCCTTAATTTTAGCTGGACAGATAAGCTATTTGCTACAGCATACAGGAATCGCAAAGCCATTGTTGATTTTGTTGAACTGTTCAAAAATAATCCTTTTGTGGCGAGAGCACCGGGCATTTCAGACAGTGATGGCTATGGTTTGCAATGGAAATATAACTGGACAATAAAAAGCTCCTTTTTGAAAAATTTCACGGCCCCTTTTTGAAAATTCAGGCCCCTTTTTGAAAAATTTCACGGCCCATTTTTGAACACATTACCGGCCACTTTTTGAAACATGCCGGCCTCTTTTTGAAACAGTTTCATGCCCTCAGGGACATTTATGTACAGGACAATACGATAGGTGGTTTGAACAAGTTTTGTACGGTCACGTGCTTTGTAAATTTGGCCGTATGCAAACCTTGGGGGAGATTCAAAGATATGCTCTGCATTGGGGGCAGTAAAAAAAAAAACCTTCAGTCATTTCACATTAACAGTCAGTGGCCTAACCAGACCTTTGCAAATGGGGGGGGGGCAGACGAGGTGCCAAGGCATTTTCGGAGGGGGCAAATTTGGATCCTTTTCCATAGAAACTGTACAAAAGGTAAGTTCATTGGGGGGCTGGCAGGGGGGCTAGGGTTTGAGAAGGGGGCAGCTCACCCCCGCCCCCTATGGTTTACTGCCACTGCTAAAATTTCACAATTGAGCGATGCTTCATTCAACATGTCAAACCATTTTCACTCCAATCTCTGCCAACCTGACTAAAAAAATCAACCATAAGAGTATATAACAATCTCAATGATGCCTTTAAAGGTACTTTCTATCCGTATGGCAAAAACATCTTGCACATGGCGTTCTGCAATCTCAAAAATTTAATTACAACTGAAAGTGCCAGGCACGATTAGTGTTTTAAGTATGCAATTAATTTTGCATTTCCTTCAGGTAAGCGATTTTAACCTTACTCTGATCTCGCACCTCTCCTACCACTCACAATCACTTAAAATGTCAGCTATAATTTCCATATGAATACCATTTTGTTCTAAATGAGGCTCAAAGATGCACTGAAATTTTTTCTTCGCAAAAGTAGAGAATCATTTTGATGATAGAAGTGGGATTTCAGCATGAATTTTAACTTAAATGACAAGGCCATGCTATATATTTGTTGACGTATGGTATAAACCATGTCTTTTTCAATTAAATAAATAGAAACTATTGCTTTAAAATAATCGGTTACTTACAGAAGTAAATGGTAAGAGCATTTGGAAGCATTCCATAATTGGGCCGTATGGCGTATTGACAATTGTCATCATTGCAGTATGGCTACAGTGATTCTGGATGCCAAATATGGTCCTGGACTTGGACTCATCTCATCGGTTTTTGAAGAAGAAGAAAATTAGTTACAAAGTGGTTTTGGACATGAAAATGGGATCTCTGAGAACTGAATGGGCCTAAATGGGGGTCACTGGAAATGAGAAGAAGTGTTGAAAATGAGGGCTTATGGGTGGCAACATCACCATAACTGCTTTCCCAATATATGGATAGTGGGGGAATGCTTTTTCACTAATATAAATGAACTGGAAAATATTTTCCGTAACTAAAACAAACAAAAAAATAAGAATTGGATACCTTGCTGCACCAACATCCACTCCTCTAAATATATTGGACCTGCCTATCCAATATTGACACGATATTAGATAGACAAAAGAACAATCCGTCTTTAATTCTCTAAATTGGTTATGGTCCAGGACTGATTTGGTTGCCAGAATCTCAAAATGCTATCAGTAGCAGGTGTGCTCTGGAATGTCTGCATTTTCAGGCTCGATTTCTCCTTCACACTAGCTATATTTGTTCAAATGGTGGAATTAATAAAATATATTCTAATCTGCAAGTCAAGGGCGGTGCAATGATGGATCAAAAAAGTGCCCCTTTAAGAGATGGTTCATCTTATGACAAAAGATTGCTTTGGGGTTCTTGTTATACGATGCCTTTGGAAGCATTAACCACCATTACTTGCCAGAGTATTAAAGATTTGACATTTTCTGGAAAAAGTAAATCTTTGAAAAGGAAGTAAGAGTACTTTCATAAGAGAATCAAATATGAAAAGTGGATTATAACTGCAAAAATACGGTTTTGGGAGAGGACAGTAGGTTCTTCCGAGAGGAAACATTCAACAATTAGTCACTTTGGCGCTGTCGAAGAAGTCTTGACTTGTATATAAAGTCGCACTTCATGTTAACTGTTAAGAAGGGCATATAGCCAGGCCAGGTAATCCAAATTTTCCACCTGGTATCTGTGCAGCGATGCTTAACTCCCTTTGGTAGTAATTACGGAAAGTCTTTAATCTCGGATGACCAATGAGGGTTCTAGTTGGATTAAGTTTATCTGGACATTGTCACCCATTTTCCTCCCTACCCTTTCTTGTGTTTACAGGGGTTTGTTAACTAGAAAGTAAACAATTAGATTAAAATTGATTCCAGGGTTTAAAGTGGTTATTTTTTGGGGGGGTTGTGTGTGTGGTGTTAGTGTTACCTTACCCTTTCCAAGAAAGTCATTTGTTTGTAGGGCCGTAGCTAATGAGAGGTGAGGCGGACAAATACTCCCTTTCCAAACAAAAAATTGGGTGGGGGGGGGGGGGGGGGGAGGAAATGGACCAGAAAAGGTATTAGTCTATAGAAGTTTAAAGCTAGAGTAACACTGTTCTGTTTCCTGGGAGGGAAGGAAGGGGTAAAGGTATAGAAGCTATAGAAGGTGGGACATCTTGGATGGGATGCATTTTTCTTAGACTGCTCAGCGAGTTTTAGGGATCTGGGAATGTGATTAGGGTTAGGGTTTAGGATTAAGTTAATGACCTTACACTATGAAGATGTTAAGTATTGACAGCCATCAAGTATCAAATGTGGTAGTAGTATTATGGCAGCTGGTTCATATTTTTGAGTAGACAGTTATAGCATGAGATTTGTTAATTTTTGGTAAATTACAAAAAAGGGGATTTTGATGATTTACATGCCACTGTTAAGGAAGTATTGAGGAAGGGATAATGAAATAGCCGAGTGGATACATTATGACCTAAAGGCTATGTGGGATATTTGGTTTTATTGATGAATGTGGAAATGATTTTGTTGTATTACTCATTGGTAGGTTTAAAGGTTGTATTCCTGTAGCTTAGCAGTTAAATCTGTTGGATTTTATTGTGTAATATATAATTTCTCTTTTAGCCTATAATATGGCATTGTCATCACGTAGCAATTAGAGTAGGAAACCCCAAATGTCTCCATTAAACTAGTCTCTCATGTCTTGTCAATTCTTTTGAAACTCGGCAGTATTGCAAGTAATGACATTTCTTCGAAAAGTTATGTTGTGGATTTGAAAAAACTTTCTGCGCAGGGTTGCGTTTTTGGGGCATTTTGTTCGCGTCCTTTTGTGTTTTTGCATGAATTGTGTTGGTAGGCAAAGATTATGCTGGAATGTTTGTTGTCCCTTCACAATGTAGCTGTATGCTGTTGAAAGCTGAAAGCCATGCAATTATAAATGCTGGCCTGAGACGGCATGGCATTGCCAGCCTAGTCTGATAACCACTTGGCAGTAAATTTCATGCTTATCTAGGTAGATGATAGTTATGTTATTGACGAAGGTAGTTGTTAGTGTGTCCCACCAATATCTTCTCCAGTGTGTAAAGTTCCATGTGCCTTGTACCATGTGTACTTTTACATCATTCCAGTGCTCCTGAAGATAGTGCTTAGTAATGACAAGGTCTCATTCACGAATGCAATGGTTCACAATGGTCAAAGCCGCCTATAATAATAGTAATATGGCTTGAACTAACCTTGCACTGTGTTAACTGGAAACAGCCCAATTCTCTCACTTCAACCATATAAATCATAAGTCGCCTTAGAACACACAGCTACCTAAGGAGAGCATTATTTAGCCCATCCCACAATCTGAATCAGTTTCCCCCCCCCCCCTGTCTTTGGCGTAATTTCACTCAATAATTATAGCGCGCAACATTGCAAATCGTTATTATGGGATTAGTTCATAAACACCTCTGCTTTTTACTATGTAAGCAAGAGTTAAAATGCAACCACTGTTTATTTTGGGAAACTGCTATGTTACATCTACTTTTGTTGCCAAGCTTGTTGCAAGGGAAATTGACAATAAATGTTATTGGAAAGTGAAACTACCGGTTAAGTGGGGGGGGGGGGATTCTCAACACAAAGGACAGGTACAGGGACATGCCACTGTGACAGCACATCGGTCCCACGTTAAGCCTTCGGTATCTCAAATGACCCCTTTTTTCTCGCACTTTTTGGGTTTTATAGCAATGTCGTTTTTTTACAAATTTCTGAAATTTTATGAAAAATTAGCCGAATTTCCTCCAATATGAGTCCAAAATTGTCAAAAATTGCTTAAAATGTCAATAATTTGCAGTGGAAATGAAAATGGAAATTTGGTTAAATTGGCTAAAATTTACATCTCTGGTCTAGCTAAGGTCCCTTTTTGGCAAAGAAAAAATGGGGTTATTTTTATAGCTATGGGTTCTACTTCCAGAGTCGTGGAGGCACGTCCCTACCCAACCCTAGTGGGACCCCCCCGGGGGGTTGGGTTAAGTTACGGTAAGGGAAAATTAAGAGAAATATGGAAGAAGTTATGAATTACTCTCCATTAAAGGTGGTACAAAGATTCCACACAAGATTGACAAACTCCTGTATGCAGGTCCCCACCTGGCAGTCATCCGATTGAAATCTCGATGACTTAACTTAAAAATTTATACCAGCAAACTATTGTTATGTTCCTTGGAAGTTGAAAAGCAAATAAACAGGTTGTTCCATAAACAACAAATATTGATTTAAAGTCAATGCTTAAAACATTGCCATATTTGTGGTTTCGGGTAAGTTAAATAGTACATTAATACACTGTAATGTCATAAAGTTTCCATAGATTGGGATTGAATAGCATATGTCAAGTGAAAATTTAAAAAAAAACTAAAGCCAAGATTAAATGTGGTAATTTTGTGGAGTCACATCATATAATTTTAAATTACGTATGACAATGGAAGTAAACAGTAACCATTTACTATGGCAATGATGTAAGGCGACTTTGTATTATGTTTACACATAAAAATAAATTTTGGCTTCATTTTCAGGGGTGAATAATCCTCTGGTATGCATTATAAAGAGTAAAAACACCCGGCTTTAACAAAAAGCGGGAACGCCCTTTTCTGAAAAATTTTAAGTGACACTGTCAAATGTAACAAGTGCAGTAAGGTAAATTTCAGGTAATGCAGGGCCAATTCAAATCAATTAAAGGTTCATTGTTTGTGCTCCTAAAACACTTCATTTGTGTTTATAGTTCATATATCAGGAGAAGAAGAAGTAAAAGAGAAATGAAAGAAAGAAAAGATTATTCCAAAAAGTCGTGAGTTTGACCAAGGGGTTTGATGTTATAACAAATGTTTATATAACGGTGCCCCAGAGGCCAGGCCACTGCTATATTACTTTTGTACTTTACGGACAGCAAAAATACCAAAATGATATTTCTCAAGAGTAGATCGAATGTGCAAGTATGATTAGGCAACCATGCTATACTTAGGCTAACGGGTCAGGTGATGTAAAAATCTCAAATCCTTTAGGTAAAGTTCAAGGGGATGAGACTGGGGATCACGAAAAGCAATGGTGTTTGCAGTGTTGCGTTCATGTGATTAGGACTTTCATATAGATGTTTATAAATAAATTTACTATGGTAAGAAGACCAAAAAGAAGTACCAACGTAACCTTTTAAGTTAGCTTGGAAAAAGACTAGCTGAAAAACACATAACTTGTTGGCCTAATAGAGAATTTTATGTAAATTACAATATTGTGAAAACCAAGTATCCTCATCATGAAACTTATATAGTAATTCTGAATGAAGTACGTATGATGGACATATTCAAAGAGGTTTAATAGATAACATAATATATAAAGGTACTCTTAAAGGATGTTGTTGTTTTCTTGGCATGCCATCATATATAGGCTACTGCATCTTGAGCTTGGTTTGGAAATCTGCGTTCTTGTAAGGTTATTTTAATTAATCATAATTCAGTTTCAAAATATAAGACTGCCAGATGGAATCAGTGAGGGCCAGATAAATGAGATTGAACTCATGCAGTATTTCTTGCTTTCCTTTTTAATACAATATACAGGTATTGCTTTTCTCACTCGGCCCCCCGTCTGTACAATTTTTGCATGAAAATCTGAAAAATATTTTTTTTAGAAACCTTATGAGAAATCGAACAGATTCTTTAAAAATATCATATGCAATATGAGGGTTATCTAGAAGAAAATTTAAAGAAAAGCCTTCTGTAATCTAAGTGGAGATTCACAGTGGATTTCTTCCCGATCTCTTTTTAACGAATGTTGTACGTACAAAAAAGACATATCAATTTGTATATAGGATGTGGCGGACTAGATTCCTGATTAGCGCTCCATGGGGGAGCCAAGACAGAACCCATTTCCTGTCTGTCATTGCTGTACTCCACAGTCGGCTAAGTTAGGCTGGCTTTCTTCTTCTGACTCTGAAGGGTTGGAAATGCCGAGTGGAATATTGTGGAGTTATCGGTATAAGGCCGTGTGCAGGTGGAGTCATGAATTGACTTAGTTTCTGTAAGGAATAGTAGAAGTTGAATCATGATCATCTGAAATCTGCCTCCTCTTGTTCAAGATATACAGTTAGCTTTAAAAGGAAATATGTGAATGGCCTCTAAGCAAAGCATTTATGTGCAATCATGTAAAATATGCAAAGAATTTTGATCTGGACTTTGTTGCAGTTATTATTTTGAAAACTTTCCTACACAACTATGTTTGGAAATTTGCCTTTGAAAATGTTTTGAAATTGGACAAGACAATAGCAACACACATTATAGGTAAACTAAGTCATAACCTTTATTGGATCTGTAAAGTAAGTCTTAATATCATTGAATTTGTTGAAATCTCAGTTGTTTTTTGGAGCACCTGTTTTGTTTTTGGAACACCTGTTTAATTTTTTCGACTTGGCTGCAGATATCACTTTTTCACAATATCTGTGATTGTATGGAGATTATTTCACCAAATACCAAGTAAATATTAAGAGAAAGGAATGTATTTGCTCTGTATGTCAATTTGTAACCTTCTCTAACTCAATGTATGGGTCTTCTCCTTGCTCTCCTTTGTCTCGTCAGTGAGAGACCATGACTCGCTCTTTAACTCACGTTTTGCCTGGTAACTCGGCTGATCTGAAACTCACTGGCACCTAACCAACCTTGGCATCAAATAAGTGAAACAGGTTTCTTTGTCACATTGGAAACGTCTCCTTTCCCAATTGAGTATTGCTTATCTTTGTCAAAATTACAGAACTAAGTTGATTGATGCCTTAAATCAGAGCATTGCCTTTTTTTCTTTTTGCTCCATTTCTCTCTTTCTGTTTTTTACACAATGAATGTTCTGTTCTGGTGGTTAGTGGGGTCTCAGTTTCAGGAAGCAATGATCCAATTAGTACTTTGCAAAATGAAATTTTAACATAAATGATACAGAACTTTGGGTACCGGGTGACCATGCATGCACAGAACTTAAACATACCTTTGCAGAACCACAGACCCAAGGCTAGCAAGCACGGCTGACTTAAAATAAAAAAACAGTTTTCTTGATTTTATTATCTTTCTTGGGCATTCTTCTTTAAACTGGCCGCAAACTCTAACCCAGTTGGAAAAAGTGGAACACATTAATCAATATCTATAGGAATGTGAACATTTTCATGGTTGTTCAAAAGCTTGTGGCAATTTCATACAAGATTTGATGTGAATGTCATAGGTCCTACAGGTCCTACAGGGGGTCAACATTTTCAAAATGTCCAATTAAGTTAAAGCATGTGCCACAAGATTTTTTTTAAATGCAAGTTTGCCATAGCAACAATAAATAGTTATGAGTCAAAGGCCAGTATTCACAAAGAACTTAGTCCTGGCTTAACTTTTAGTTAGTCCAGGACGAAGTCCAACCTGGAATGACCTTTTAATTTTATTGTAAAGATATGAAAGAGAAACAACTTAATAGTAATTCTCACTTTAAGTGTCTTCCCTGTACTTTCTTTCATATTTTCAGCTGTAAAATGGAATACAGGAAAGAATCAAAATTTAGAGGTCCTTCAGAGTAGACTTAGTCCTGGACTAAAAGTAAGCATGACTAAGTTCTTTGTGAAAACTGGCCCATAATTTTTAAATGTACCAAAAGTATGGATAAGGTCAATGACCTTTATGACTCTGTTTTAGGCTGTTTACTATTTGACCTCATATCTTCAGAACAGTGATAGAGGGAACATACATTTTAAAAAACTTTGTAAGAGAGTGATGATTTGGTATGTGTTTTTAACTTGATCAAGATTTACGGGTATTTTGACTTTCCCTTCTAACCTGCATGAAATTGCCAGAAGGTTGGGCAGATTAAAATTAGATTTTTCCTATGGATGATGGAAAAACATCCCTTATCTTACCTGGAGTTTAACAACATTTTTCCTGTTTGGGCTGCCCGGGTATTAATGAAAATAATTATTCTTCCATAAATGCAGTTCAATGTTCACCACATGTTTGCTTATTTGATTAAAACTTCAGTGCTTTCTTGTAAATTAGGTTATGGGTTTTATAAGAAATTCTGAAAGTCAGAAACTATGGGTCCAGAATAGCCTAAATCTGAATATGATATTCCACTTGAAATTTGTATTGCTCCTGTGAAGTTTCAGGGTGAAAGTCTTGAACAGAGGGAGTAAAGATTTCACAGGAAAGCCATTGAGTGAATCATCTAAAAACAAGACTCTTTATTGATGACTGCAGTTAGATCTTTCACAGTAGTGAGGTTCACATATGGAATAGCTCACAGGTGTTTAAGATGGTGAAGGCAATGAAAAGGATGGAAGAGAGATGTTGAAAGGGGAAAGATGTATGAGACGAAAGTGATGCGAAAGTTTAACTTAAATGAGAGAGATAGAGAAAGAGTGTGAAAAAAGTAATGAGAATCATGAATGAGGAGAGAGAATGAGCGGGATAAGAAGGGGGAAGGTGATGTGGTTGGACTTGGATACGGCCCAGTTGAGAGGGTCAGTTGGGAAGAAGTGGTGAAGGTAAGGAATGAAAAACAGGAAAGGCTGCTGTATGCTTGGGAAGTGAGTATTGAGATGATTATTGCGAGTGGTGGAGAGATTGGGATTGGTGTAAAGATGAGGGGGTCGATGGAGGAAGTGGGTGGTGAGTGTGGGGTTCCAATTTTTAAGTTGAAAGGGGTTGCAATGAGTTGTGTGTTAGGGTGTTGTGAAGTTGTTTGAGAATGCAATGAAATGTGGAGAGGGTTCTAGAGAATAGAATTTGGAGACTCACGAAAGTTGGATGAGAGATGAATTGGTTTTAGCCATGGACAGGAAAACAATAGGTACCAGAGTTGAGAAGCGTTGTGCAAAGAGGGAATATCAGCTAAGGAAGAAACCTTGCATAGATTGAAGGTCAACCCTAAAGGAAATAACTGCATACGTTACCTGCCAGATATTGGTAGTATACTTTCAAAACTTAACAGAACTACTTCCAAAATCTTGATAGTTGTGTCCCTAAAGACTCTAACTTTTTAATCATAGTATAAGAAAAAAAGACAGATATTTGAAAGTTAGTGCCGGATAGGAGAGATAACTTGTGCTTTCCTACCCAACTCCCTTGACTCCCATACCCAAATGGTAGGCCCATTTGTTTACGTGTGCTAATCAATGCACCCAGAATGGCTATTAAAAGCAACCCCTGAACATTTAACGATGACGATCTGATGTAAGAGATTTGACATTCCGTGCATAATGTCCACAGTGTACTGAGATTTTATTTTGGGGAGGGGAATATTTCCTGTGCCTTACAGAGTTTTCTCGCTTTGTTCCTGTTTTGCTTTTCACGTCTAACTTTACTGTGGTTATTGTGTTATGTTTTTTTGTGCAAAATTTTGATTCGCCTGTATGACTTCCCTCTTTTTGTCTTAAGCAAATTACATCTTGAATGCATTTTGAGATGTTTTGAAATAGTATATTTAAGGGGTGTTTTGTGATCATTGCCTCATTGCCTTCAACTTGCCTTCAAAAATACGTTTTGAAGGGAAATGTACAAATTCCGTACTATTACTCGATTGTCAGCTAAGGAGGGCGGAACTACAATCCTGAAAGTGCAACTTCAGTGGCTATTTATCATACTGTGCTCCACTAACCATTATCAAGTACTTAGGTGTCAGATACATTTTAAATCATTAAAACCACTAGTTTAAAAGGATATATGTGTGCTTAGCATCGTGTGGATGCAGCTAGTCTGGAAAAAACAAAATCATAATTTGTCTTTTCTGCCCATTAACTGGTTAGAAATTACAACACAGTGGGCCTATAAAGTCACAGTGATATGAACATTTGCTCTAATACACAAGTTAAAATGTGCAAATAACCTTTCTCCGGGATATCTACAAGTCACAACTCACCGTACCAATGTGGAATTACTTATCAACTCAATGTTATAATGCCAATTAGCGCATCCTGCTGCAGAACTCGCCATGTTTTGGAACTCTGAGTATGCGCAAGGCTCCATAAAAGCAAAATGAAGATTAGGAGTCTGTGGATGTTATTATTACCATCACCTGATTTGCATACTGTGGATAATTAGGGATTCTAACATGTTACAGAGTGGTTCCATAGAAAGTAGGGGAAGAATTTCACAAATCAACAATTCTGCATCCAGTGCGTCCGCATATTTTTAGCCCATGAGGTGGCTTTAGCCGCCTGACGGGATAAAATTGCATACCATTGGATGCTGAATTTAATTTTGAGACCCTGTGTAACATATTTGATCCCGTTCAACACAAAATCCTTATTGAAACTTATTGAAATGTCGTAAATAGAGGAACATAATTATTCGTACTACAGTAAACAACTCTTTTCCTATAATATTTTAGCAAAATCTAAAGCAAAATGATAGGTTTTGGTTTTGTGTTGTTGCGTTGCATTGTCCTGATGTCCTTGCCGCGACCTCTAGTTCTAAACGTTACGAACAGTGGGTCGACTTACAGCGTACCGCGTAACCGCACTCCGCGAACACTGCGCCGGGCGTGACTTGCTAATTTGCATATCGACTGTGGGTTGATAAAACGAATCAACAACGGTACGATCCTGTACAAGGAGATACGATGATTTGTTGAATTGTCCCATAATCCCCTCTTAACTTTTTCAATGGTGAAGTCACACTTTCTGCAAACATTGTGATTGATACCCCATGAATTGCTGCATAATCTGTGTACCAGTTGTGCATATTAATGAATATACATTAGCTAATTTGCATAATTCCAACATCTGTTTTATTAATGGTCCTTAGAATATCCTTGAGAAAAACTTATTTCCCAAATTTCAGTTGATACTGATTTGTCGTGTTGTGGGTATATACAGCAATACTTGCATAACACTACTCCTTGGGCACTGATGTTAATTTTGTATGTTGTTATGGACACAATAATGTCCCACTCAAAACTCTTCACTTGTTAGTGTGTTTCTAATTTTTCGGATCTAGTTTGCTTCACTGCTAGTGTCTTTGCAGTGTGTCAGCTACTAAGGTCAATACTATTCCTAGTGTCGGCTTTGGTTTAAAAAAAGAATGCTTGCATTAACCAATTCACTGATTGATGTCTGTGCTGAAAGGACTTACTTTTGAGGTAGGATTCTTTTTTCGTCTTGAGGTCAAGTACTCCATCTTGGGAGTCCTAGTAAATTAATGACTCTCTTGAAATTGTACTATAACTTTGAATTTCACATGTTGTTCAAGCCTTGTATAACATGCCTTTCCATCCTTTAGTCAGCCATATTTGTTCCTGTGGTCTTTTAGTGCTATACTCTAGGGGCCCTGTTGCTCTTAAAAGGTCGACTGTCACACCAGAAATGTGTCACTCTATTTTATTAAATTGAATACGGAAACAATAATCAAATGTGGATTTGTGATGACTAGTGGAATAGGAACCAGTTTGGTATCATTTGTGAAATTATTTATCTTATGCTTGTGTTTATTAGTTTCCCCCATTGTATTAGCTTGATCTGAATATTTGGCTCATATGTATTCTGATTGATGTCAGATACAAATTCCGTTATTTGTTCTTTTGATTTTTTCAACCATGCATGTGGCTTTATTTTTTGAATCGATAGAGTAAAATCTTCTTGTCTCATGTCCTAAACGGTCTTCCCTCTCCTGCCATTTAAAGGGGCATTTCCGTGATCCTAGAACATTTATTTTTTTTTTTGTTTGATTCACAGATATCATCAGGAAAAGGTGGTTTGTCCAAAATTTCAGTTGATTGTGATGTTTTGGGTTGTCATGTTATGAGTGAATTAGTATTGTATCACGCGCTAACCCTCTAGTCCACGGTGTTGTAATTTGCTCTCCGTTTATACTGACATAAATCAAATTATGAATACTTCTAGCACTGGAATCGAACTGCAATAAGATGCCACACATACTATACTTGGGCCATAGTTTTTAGATGATATAACAATCTCATTTCTTTGAGGTAAATCGGGGGGGACGAGTCCGTGATCATGAAATGCCCCTTAGGATGCATTATGTACTGTAGCATAGCATTTGCAAGTACCTCACTCTGAGTTAAACTTTGTCATGTTGAATTTTGTTTGTGCTAATTATTTTCAGAACATATATGAACAATTCCAAAACAGGTACAAATTTGGCAATAAGTTTTTGTTTCTTGGTGTGTTATTTTGGTATTATTATAAACTTGCCAACATCCTAAAAACTTCATCATCAATTCTTGCAAATAAACTGTCATAACAGACTTAAAAAGGTTTTTACTTGTTATCTCAAAATAAAATAAAGCAAGAATATTAATCCTTTTACTTGGTCCCTTTACTACCCTTTCATATTTCTTTGAAAGGGTAATGACATTTGCAGTTGACGTCCGTCATTAAAATAAGTCCCCCCCTAAAAAAATGCATGACGTCAATGCACGAGTCAGGTTATGGTATTACGCACTAACTTAATTGATGATCCAAGTTGACTGGTGATTTCAAAATAAAAAATCAGTTTTGTTTAATCCATTAAGAGAGAACAAAGGTGGAAAACTTCTGGTCCTAATCCTTAGAATAACACTATTTTGCAGTGAAGATGTTACACCTTTTAAAGAGAGAAGACCAAAAACAATCATTTAACCTGCCTTTTTGTGGTCATAGGCTCAGATGGCCGGGGGGAATAAAAATGTTGGCAGTCACTAGTATAAATATGTGTGTAATTTACAGCCAAACTGTAAATCCTCTTCTTTTACACCGTCAATGTGAATCCTTGGGTAAATTCGGGATGAAAAAATCAATCACCCTATGCAAATAATTCCTTCATACTAGCCTGTATGTCCATAACAGATTTTTTTGATTAGAGTATTTTTTTTTAAATATTTGTAACTTTAACATTTATTTCTTTACATTTTTCAAT